>PVJA010015393.1:0-45517 GCA_004027025.1 Myocastor coypus | reverse complement strand
TCTCCAATCAAAAGAAGTAGACTTGCAGAGTGGATAAGGAAACAGAGCCCAACAATATGCTGCATACAAGAAACACATTTAACCCGTAAAGAAACTCATAGGCTTAAAGTTAAAGGTTGGAAAACAATACTACATGCTCCAGCACCTCAAAAAAAAGCAGGGGTAGCAATCCTCTTTGCAGACAGTCTAAACTTCAAAAAAGATGCTGGGCTTCAGAGATGGAGGCATAAGACAGATCATATGCCTGGCCCCAATTGCAAGGGCAAAATAAGGAGTGGATTTTCATCTTTTCTTCAAGAGAATATATTTCAGAACAAGATATTTACTGCAGGACTTGGGAAAGGTGGTATCTTGTTTTAAAGAAGAAATAAAATGGCCGGGCATGGTGGTGCACACCTGTAATCCCAGAACTCAGGAGGCTGAGGCAGGAGGATCAGTGAGAGTTCGAGACCAGCCTGGGCTACAAAACTGAGCTCAAGGCCAGCCTGAACTGTACAGCAAGACCCTGTCTCAAAAAGACACACACAAAAAAAACAAAAAATGAGAAATGAAATGGATCCTAGAGATAAATCATAAATAATGAGATATATGCATTTTTAAAATGAAAAACTGTAATATATATATATATATGTGTGTGTGTGTGTGTGTGTGTGTGTATATACATATATATATTTGCGGTACTGGAGATTGAACTCAGGACCCTGCACTTGCCAGGCAGGCACTTATTCTATTGAGCTATCTCCCCAGCCCAAATAATATTTTTTGAAGCAAAGAAACAATTATATATGTGGCTTTCAAATTCACCTCATGGGCTCTCTGCCAAATTCCTTGTTCAAAATATCCATACCCTAGCTGAACTGAAAATGACTGGACACTGAAAGAGTTTCAGCCATTTTTGCCTTTTCACTCTGCTTTTGATAAAGAGCCACATTATGCTCTGTTAAAGGAACTCTTAATTCAGACTTTTAGTACATTGTGACATCATCCCCAAAGTCATTTGTGGACCACATATTTAACTCACCATTTTGGATAATAGGATATGATTTTGAGGCTTTCAGATCATTGAAGATGGTCAACTTGTAGAAATAGGACCTCATATTGTCATAAATCTGATAAAGTTTTTCATGGATATTTGAGGGGGCCAACTTTATTTGGAAATCATCACTACTAATCACCAGTATGCATCAGGATATCATAAGATCCATCAAAGTTGCAAGATTCAAAGAGAAACAGCAAGTAAAAGATGTGTAGAAGTTAAGAGGCCAGGGATGTTCTCCCAAATAATCCCACTGGAGATGGTTTTGGTATACAAGCTGAGGAAGAACCAGTAGAAGTGCAATGGGTAAAACTAGAGTCAAAAATTGAGTTGAAATCAAGGAGAAAAACTTGGGGCTGGTTGTAGTGATATATACCTATAATCTCAGCACTCTTGGAGGCTGAGGTAGAAAGATTGCCTGTTAAGCCTAGCCTGGGCAATCTAACAATTTAGCAATGCACTGTCTCAAAGTACAAAAAAAAAATTTTCAAAACAGCTACAGATATATCTCAGTGGGAGAACCCTAGGTTCAAAACCTGGTACCATGAAGAGGAGGAGAAGATATTTTTGGACTACTACTCACTGTACAAAAAATTCAAGAGAACCAATAGGACTTCCAGGAAGATGGCCAAGCAGTAAAGAGCAACAAATCAACCTCTCCAAGATGTGAAATCCAGGCCTTGGAGAATAACAACTTGGGAAAAAATAAAGGAGGAGGTATATATGCAGGACTAGGAAGGATGTGAATGGAAAATTGGGACCCACAGAGAAAGTGGAGAGACAGCTGACAATACACAAAACTGCACTTTGCACTCAGCTCCTGGCTCCCAGCGTGAGAGACGAGGATCAAATCTAGAGACACAGAGAGGATGAGTAACTCCAAAGGCCTCTAGAGAGAAACCAGTAGAATGTAGCAGGGGATGCTACAGGTCTGTGCTTAGTAATCATCAAATGAAAGACTTTTTTGAAAGAATAATAACATAAGATTAATCTGAATCAAAGAAAAAACAAAAAGTAGGGGCTGGACAAATAGCTCAGCGAATTAAAGCACCTGCAAGCAGGTACAGGGGTGAGGGGCTTAATCTTGAGCCTGCCATGCGGGCCCTGCCCCTGAGGCATGCTAAGATGGCAGTTGAGACTGGGCATTGTGGCACACACCTGTAATCCCAGCTCTTGGGAAGCTATAAGCAGGCAGATCACTAGGAGGCTGATTTAGTAGTAAGACCCTGAACACTCTGTAGACCCAGAAAAAAAAACCAAAAATAGCAGAAAGGATCTATTAAGAAGCCTATTCTTGTATTATTATTCTTTATAAGCATCTAGAAGCTATTGTGTTGCTTTTTATAGTTCCTTGCTATTTCTAAAAAGTCTTTCATTTTCTTTTTTTTTTTTTTTAGTCTTTCATTTTCATGTTTGATGGATAAATATTTCCATGATAGTGAACACCAAACCAAATGCCAAATTCATGAACATCAAATTCATGACTATCAAGCAAGCACTCTAAAAGTTCTGAAGAATATTCTAGAAAAATATAAGGACAACATTTTCGTGGATCCCAATAGAATGAATCCACCAGACAAAACAAGCAACTAAACTCAAAGGAAAAGAAGAGAACAAACAATGGGATACTAATATAAGAATACATTAATACATACAAGTTATAACCATCACTGTAATGGTCTCAATTCACCAGTCTTAGAAACAGCTTGGCAGAATGCATTAAGAGACAAGACCCTGGGGGCCAGGCAGGATGACTCAGTGGTCTAAAGCGCCTGCTTAGGAAAGCTTGGGCGGCTACAGGGACCGTAGTTCGATCCCTGGCACCATATGCTGCGCCAGCCCTGTCCTGAGGGCAGGCTGAGCCAGCCATAAAAATAAATAAACAAAAGTTCTGAAACAAGAAAAAAAAAAATAAAAAAAGAGATAATACCCAAAGACGTGCTGTATGAAAAAACATATTTAACTCAAAAAGAAATTATTAGACAAAGTGAAAGGATAGAAAACAATACCATGCAGCAGGAACTTGGAAAAAAATAGCATAAGTATTCCATTTGCACACAAAGAGGATTTGAGGCCTATACTGATTAGAAGAGACCAAGAAGCTAATTACATAGTTCTTAAGAGAACAATCTAAGAGGAACAAATAACAATCATCTAACTATCTAGTTATCTGGCAAAAACTAGTGCCCCCAACTGTATAAAATGAACATTCACTGATATTAATAATCAGATAAACACTAATATAATACCCCCACTGTCACAATTATATCAACTAGACAGTAAATCTACAAAGAAATACAAGAGGTGAGCAAAACCTTTGAGCAAAAGGATTTAATAGATATCTATAGAGTGTTCCACTCTACAGCAAGAGAATTTTTCTTAGCTGCACACTGGACTTTTTCCAGTAAAATAGACATTATATAACAGCAATATATACCCATTTTGTAGCATCATATTCGTAATAGCTAAGCCTTAGAAATAGTCCAGATGCTCATCAATAGATAAATGGGTAAAGAAAATGTAGTTTTTATATACAACAGAATACTACACTGCCACAAAAAAGATAAATGGGCTGGCCAGATGGCTCAATGGATTAAAGTGCCTGCTTAGGTAGATGCAAGGACCAGGGTTCAATCCCTAGCATGCAGTGCTAGCTCTCCCCGGGGCATGCTGAGACAGCAGTTGAGACCGGGCATAGTGGTCCGCACCTGTAATCCCAGCTCTTGGGAGGCTGTAAACAGGAGGATCACTATGAGTCGATCTAATAGTGAGACTAGGAACAACCAGTAGACCCTTCCCCCCAAAAAATATATAGAAAAATAAAATTTTAATAATGCAAACAATACCTTCAAGAAGACCTAAAGAAAGGGACAAAATATTTATAAATTACACATCTGAAAACAGACTTCTATTTAGGATATACAAAGAGGTCTTATAACTGAGTAATGAAATGACAAATTATTTAATTTTAAAATGGACAAAAGTTTAGACATGGTATTACATGCCTGTAATCCCAACTACGCAAGAAACAGACAACAGGATTGCCCAACCTGGACAATTTAATGAAACTTTGTCTCAGTACAGAAATTTTAAAAGGTAGAGCAGTTGACTACATTCCCAAAGCTATGGGCTAAACATATACACAGGGCCAGGAAGATAGCAACATACACACCTGCCTGGCAAGTGCAAGGTCCTGCACATGCACACGCACACACACATACACACACATGCTGGGGGGTATAAAGGCCAAAGAATTTAAGAAGACGTTTTTCAAAAACTATACAAATAGCCAATAAACACATGAAACAATATCATTATTATAAAAATATAACTTAAAACTACAATGAGATGTTCTAGGATAGCTATAATTTTAAAGAAACAGGTGTTGGCAAGGATATGGAAAAGCTGGAACCTTGATACAGTGCCATTGAAAATGAAATTGGTGCAACTGCTATGGTTATGTTCGGTAATACCTCCAAAAGTTATATAGAATTTCTATATAACCCAGCAGTTCTGCTTCTAGATGTATAACTAAGAACTGAAAACATGCTCATATGAAAACTTTTACATAACTACATAGCATTATGCATCTTGTCTATTCACAATAGTCAAAAAGTGAAAATAATCCATATTCTATCAATTGTCAAAGTGTGATATATCCATATAATGAAATGTTACCCATAAAAAGGGAACAAAATACTGTCACATACTGTAAGGATGAACTCTGAAAACATTTTGCTGAATGAGTAAGCCGGACACAAATGTTACATATTGCATGGCATCATTTATCTGAAAGATCAAGACTAGGCAGATCCATAGAGACAGAAAGTAGATTTGCTCTCAGAAAGAGTGATGCAGGGGAAATTCGGACTGACAGTGCTAACTAGGGACAGAGCTTTTCAGAGCGATGAAGATGTTGGTAAATTAGTATTACTATAATACACAGTAAAGATAATAAAAACTAAATTGTACTGCTTCAGATGGTAAATTTTATGTAGATTTTTAAAAAAAGTATTTAAATGAAATAACCCAAACTTGGAATAAGTCCTAAGCAATACTGTAGATCAAAGAGGTAGAGCATTTGCAAAGGGACAAAATTGTACAGCTCTATTCACAAAAATAAAAGGGCTTCAGAAAATATCAAGCAGGTAAATGCTTATACATGTAGAAAATTTCCATCTGTCTATAGGTGCCATTTTGTGATTTATTTTCCCCCACAAAATAACTGGCGACCAAATCCCTTGTAGTTTATACTTCTTCTCTCTCCCCTACTCCTTTCTCTGAGAGGCAGGGAGGATCTATGTTGCCCAGGTTTGTCTCAACTCCTGTGCTCAGGTGACCCTCCTATGACAGCCTCTGAAGTATCTGGGGCTTCCAACACTTGCCACTGTGTCCAGATGATACTCAATGTTCTACTGAACTTGAAAGAACTTCAGTACTGCTCTAACTTAACCGTTTTAGAAAAAGTAGAAGCATTCTTCCTTTTGGATTGATTTGTTCACAATCCAGTAGAATACTCCTGATTGTAGGTTCTATTACCCTGGAAGTCCTGGCCTTCTCTTCTATTACTTGGATGCTCAGGTTCTGATGCTTTGTTCTGCATGGATGGAGACATTTATTTTTGTGGTACAGGACCTTCAACCAAGAACCTTCACACTGAGCCACATCCTGAGCCTTTTATTTTATTTTATTTTTTTAATTCGTGACAGGGCTTCTTATGTTACTAAGTTGCACAGGCTGGACTTACTTGCAGATCCTCCTGTCTCAGCCTTCCAGAGTGCTGGGACTGAGATAAGTACTCTCCACACCCAGATCAAAATACAGCAGTTCCTGATATGGGTAGACATTTGAAAATTAAGGGGAGTGAGCTCTCTTCTGAATATGTGTGAAGAAGTTACATGGTAATGTCAGCTTTAAGTCTAATATACTTCTTGTATATAGTAGCTGAGAGTGGTAAAAACTAAATGAAAACTTGACTTTGCTGTTAATCTGACCATACTCCTATATGCATACCAAAAATTAACTTTTTCTTCTACTGTTTTCTTGCTGGGGAAGGTGGAGAGCAATGGTGGTAGAGTTTTAGATATCTGTGTGATTATCAGATGGAAACATTGCTCAGTCTTTTAAAAATTCATTTTCAAGCTACATTTCAGTAATTTACAAAAGTAATGAAGTAATAGCTAAAAACTTGTAGTCAAAAAACCAATAATAACATACTAACATATTCTTCTCTTCATAGTCATAAAGCAAAGTCATGCCTATAAAAGTAGATTAAGCAGGTTTTAAAATATTTTGAAGGGCTGGGGATATTGTTCAGTGGGCAAAAAGTTTAATTTTTGGTAACAAAACAACAGTAAAAATATTTCCAACACCAAACTTCCCAAAGAACACTGTCATTTCTATTGTTGATAACATATATGACTAAATCTCAGAGAATAATGGAATCCCATTTTGAGGACCATTTCTATGGAAAACTTGTTTATAACTTTATCTATGACACTTCATTTGTTAAAGTGATTTCATGTGCTTATTGATAAATGAACAATTTTCTATATGAAAATTTGTACTATTGGTTACTCTCTCAATTTATTAAGTAAGTTTGAACTGAAAAATATTTTGCTTTTATGTGCCAAGGAGAAATTTATAGGTAGTTTTTCTTGTAAAGAAAATGCTCTCTGAGGCTGGGGACATAGTTTTAAGTGCCTGCCTGCCAAGCACAAGGTCCTGAGTTTGATCCCTGGTACCACAAAAGAAAAAAAAGAAAGGAAGAAAATGATATAGTGATACAGCTCAGTGGCACAGCACCTGCCTGGAAAGTGCAAGAGCCCAAGTTTAATTTATGGTATGAAAAAACAAAAACGAAAACAAAAAACTGGGCCAGTGAGATGGCTCAGCGGTCTAAAGCACCTACTTAGGCAAGCTTAGGCAAACGCAGGGACTGGGGTTTGATCCCTGGCACCTCATGCTGCACCAGCCCCACCCCCAGGGCAGGCTGAGCTGGCCATAATATAAAAAAATTAAAAAGATAAAAAAACTATCTGGTGGTTTAGAAAATGTCATGTACTCTTAACAGTTACTAATTTCCAATATGTATTATCTAAAATACTCGATTAATGAAAGAGATTATAACCTTTCAATCTGATTATTACCCCTGATGACATCCTGGTGTCTGTCAAAAGAGATGGGCTTTTCCTGGGGAGGAGGGTGGAACAGACCAGAAGTACCCAGCCCCTCTGGAAGTGACAGTTTCAAAGAGAGATTTTCCCTCACTATAAAATATTTTGTCCTGTTTTCATCTTTCCTATCTACAGAATATCATCATACCACAAAATAAAACCTTGACATATAATGCTTATAAATTATCAAAATTAGGGGCCAGTCAAATAGTTTAGTGGATTAAAGCACCTGCAAGCAGTTATAGGCGCTAGGTGTTCGATCCACGGACCTGCCACCCTGGCCCCACCCCTAGGGCACACTGAGAGGGCAATTGAGACTGGGCATGGTGGCCCACACCCGTAATTCCAGCTCTTGGGAGGCTGTAAACAGGCAATCACTATGAGTCCAATCTACTAGTGAGACTCTGCACACCCTGCAGACAAAAAAATAAATAATATAAAGTAAAATAAAATAACCCAAGTTATAAATCAGTCAAATTAAGCTAACTCCTTATTCCTATGGGGTAGAATAGTGAAATGCCACTTGTAGGCTACACTCAAAATATTAATTCAGCCTCCCAGTGCAGACTCCTATCTGCTGAGTTCAAATTATGAATTTGAACTTGTTTTATCTACACATTTCTCAGGGGAAAAGTTTAGCAAGATTTTAGCAGAGAAAAACATGAAGCAAAATGGTGGAGTTAGTACTATATCATTTTATGAAAATGAATCCTGATCATTTTTCTACAATCAAATATTTGTTTTGATATACAGTTCATGGTTCTTCATTGGTAAAATCACTTAGTCTTGACTGCTTTCTTTGTCAGGCTGTTGGAATTTTTCCAAAGCCACTATTTCTTATAATTCTAGTCATTTTGTATGGATTTCGTGTGTGTGAGTGTGTGTGTATGTGTGTGGTTTTTTTTATTTGTTTTGGTCTCAGAAATCGGACTCATGCCCTCATGCTTGCCAAGCAGAGGCTGTGCTACTGAGGCATATCTCTGGCCCACTGTCTGGTAATCCTTAATTGAGTAGATTCATAATTGCCACTTAAATTTTGCTGGGGTAGCTTTTCAGATAATGCAAAATAATCACCATAGGAAAAGGAATGAGTATAAAAACTGGGATACATGTTTCCAAATGGAAAATCCAGCAGTAAGGATTTCTTTAGGGTTTAAAGAGAGCCAAAGGTTAAAATTGCTTCAGTCCTTTTGATACAGGGTCATAAATGTAATTCTCAACCTGCTCAATGTCAGATATGCCAAGTTTATCTTCCCTGAAACCAAAGAACAAAGCCTAAGGAACAATGGAGATTAAGAGCAGATAAACTTTGTAGAGACAGCCAGCATCTGAGAGACAGCAGGGAATCTGAAGGTGCAAGCTATCAACATGCCCACTTCTCAAAGGGAATTTTATGGAGCAAAACCATCAAGTGGGTATGTAAGTCAAAAATATGACCAACCAGTAACTTATAAGTATACCTGGTTAGGTAATATTGATCGAATTTGCTACGTGAAAGTAAGTCACACAGCAAATGTACATAGACAAAGACCTTCTTAGGGAAGGGATTGGTCAGGGGGTTCTGATCACCTACCTGGGTGACTAATGTCTGTCCAGACTTGATTGGATCAGGTGATATCAATTATCTGATGCCATGGGGGTGGTATATAGCCTGGTCATTTTATCTTGAGCCCTGGCTTCCTATAGATGTGCCTCCTGCCACAATTGTAACGTGTCCTCATCTCTGTACTGAGTCCATTTCAGTGCCTAGCCTACAATATTTTTACCTAATGTAACCATCTGTAATACACTGGCCAAAGAAATAAAATATATTTCTCCGAACATCTCTGAAAAGTATTTGGTGGCCTATACAGCGCTTTCAGATAAACCCTTCTGTTGCCTCCCTAAGCCACCAGTTGTCTGTGGAGAATGAAAGCCAGCTAGGCATGTACCATCTGTTGGTAGTGGCTGAAGAAGTGATTTGTTTAAAAGTAAGACCTCTTAAGCAGGGGATGCAGCTTAGTAGCAATGTGCTTGCCTTGATGACAGGCCCTGAGTTCAATCCCCAGCACCACAGAAAGCCTCCCAATTCTGTTATCTGGAACATGTTGGAATTTGGGGAGAAAATACTATTTTACAGAGCCAGCGAGTATGCCTTCCAAACACTAGCATAGGTAGAAAAAACCATAATGAACAAAAAACAAAAGCCACACTTTGTATATATGCAAGAAGCCAAACACAATGGCAAAATGTTTACAATAAAAGCTGAGAGTAAAAGCTATTATATATATATGTCTTTTTGAGACAAGTTCTCGCTATTCAGTTCAGGCTGGCCTTGAGCTCACTTTTTTGTACCCCAGGCTGGTCTCGAACTCGCACTGATCCTCCTGCCTCAGCCTCTCAAGTGCTGGAATTATAGGCATGCACCACCACGCCCGAGAGTAAAATCTATTATTAGTGTATATTTTTTTTAAATTTTATTTGCCCACAGGAAGTATGTGCTAGTGGGGTAAAGACTAAACTAAAATGACTAGAAGTTCACTTCTAGAATATATTTTTCAGGATATTCTTATTTGTTCATTGTGACAATACTGGGGATGAAATCCAGGGACTCTCTACCACTGAGTTGTATCTCAACACCCACCCTTTTATTTTAATTTTGAGCCAGAGTATTGCTAAGTTGTCCAGGCTGGCCCTGTAGTTGTAATTCTCCTGCTTCAGCCTCCTGAGTAGCTAGAATTACAAGTGAGTACCACTGTAGCCATTAACTATTCTGAAAGGTTTCTCTTTTCCTGTAAAAACTCGTTTGCAACAACAGGATGAGGAATACCAGTCCCTAGGTGCTGGCAACTAGAAAAAGGAAGAACCCTTAAGTGTCTGTGGCAGCACAAGGTGACAGTTTGTGTCTCAGGAGAGACAAGTCAACAACAGCAGAGGAGATATTTCCCATGTACATTGAATATTTGCATGAAATCTATTGTAGCACATAAAGAATATACAGTTAACCAAAAGCAGGGGGAAAATCAGACCGCTGCTACTTAGGAGTCAATACAGATCTGCGTTATCAAGTCACTGTTAGTTTGATATCATTTTTCTGGCTTTGTTAATAAGATTACATTTCCATAACAAATATACTTTTTCAGGCAATATACATTCTTGTATGAATTATTTATATTTAAGGCATAGTACATTAATCTTACAAGAATTTGTGATTGGGATGTATTATGGCTTGTGTCTAAATGCCCCCCAAAGTCTCATTTCATCATAGGTGGGTCAGAGGTGGCTGCATCTAGGATATATGACGCTAGGATTAAGGATGTGTGTTACTGAATGTATCCACCAACAGGTGTGGCATAGTCGATAATGGGAAGGCTCACCTGAGTGTGGGCAGCACCTCCCAAACAGCAAGTATCCTGGGTGGATAAAAGGGACAGCAAGGGCTGCTGCTTTGCTGCTGCTCAGCTGCCCTCCCGCCTTCCGCTCAGCATGAACTGTTTCTCTCCTGATGCCCCTCACCATGCCACCCTCCCCTGGAGCAGTCTCCTGATGAACTGAAACCTCTGTAAACTGAACCAAGTAAACCATTGCTCCTTTAACTTTGGGCATCATGTATTTTGTCTCACCAATGGGAAATGTAACCAAGACAGGCTCTTCATCAAGTAATACATTTTTTACCAATAAATAATTGCTATTTTGTTGAAGACACTGGGCTTCTGCCATTTTATATATATATATATATATATATATATATATATGTATATATGTATATATAGTATGATATATATGTATATATTGTCTTTCTCCCATATATATATAATGCACACCTATTAATCAGTTTCTCATTAGGCCAGTGTTATAAAATTGTTCAGTTCCCAGGTTATTCAATAGAAATCTATTTAAGTATAATTTTAATCTTTTATTTATTTATATATTTGGTACATGGTCTCACTATGTAGCTCAGACTCATAGTGATCCTCCTGTTTCAGCCTCCCCAGCACTGGGATTACAGGCATGTGCCACCACACATGGCCTGAGTGGCTGGCTCAGCGCACCTGGGGGTGGAGCCAGCACCACATGTGGTATTGGGGATTGAACCCAGGTCCTTGTGCTTACCAGGCAGGTGCTTAGACTGCTGAACTATCTCCCTAACCCTAAACTATAATCTTAAATAAAATTTAAAATTTTAGTGCAATATTTAAGAGATAAGCCATTCACTATTCTGAAAAGTTTCTCTTTTCCTGTAAAAACTGGTTTTCAGCAACAAGACAAGGAATGCCAGTCCCTATGTGTTGGCAACTAGAAAAAGGAAGAGCCCTTAAGTGTCTGTGGCAGCACAGGGTGACAGTTTGGATCTCAGGAGAGACAGGTCAACAACAGCAGAGGAAAGTACAAAAGAAAATTCACAACAGCACCAGATAAGGCAATGGTGCAACAAGAAGTGAGGGCCTCGCCTGAGAGAGGCATCCGTAAGAAGTCAAGGTGGTTTTGCTGCTACACCCACTCAGTTATTCTGAGAAACTCATCTTGTTTAAAGAAAATTGGAAAATGAAAAGTAACAAAATAATTAATCAAATTATGATGAAATAATGCCAGTAATAGAAAACTATAGTGAGAAAGAACCAATGGGAACATTGTTCAGCTCTTAATTCTGAACGATATAATAAGAGGTTGGCTAAAAAAAATTTCAGGAAAACTTTTGCTAATATATTTGCAGCCCCACTGTAGTTTTGCCTACCTGTATGAAAAATCTGAGGAAACATTATAGAGGAGAATTTTTTTTTTTTTTTTTTTTTTGTGGGACCGGGGTTCAAACTCACGACCTTGCACTTGCCCAGCAGGCACTTGTGCCTCGGAGCTATCTCCCCAGCTCCATAGAGGAGAATTTTATCTTACAACATTTTCTTTGTTTTTGGTTTTTGTTTTTGCAATGCTGGGGATCAATCCAGGTTCTTGTGCATGCAAGGTAAGAGCTACATCCTCAGCCTTGGAGGAGAATTTCAAACTGAAGCTCATCAGGTTATTAACTAATGTTCCTCTGGCCAGACTTCAGGTTTTACCACATCCTCCATGTGGATGTCACAACCAGTGTATGTTCCCTAGAATGGTAGGGTGCTTTAGTATTATTCTATCCCTGTTCCATGGAACTGTGTCCATCTCTCCCAATTTTGGTATCATGATGAGACATGTTGAAGGTACAGGGCAGGGGAAAGATGAAAACTTACATTCTATTATATTGGAAAACGAATAATATGACATACTTTTTTTAATTCTAGAAAAAGATCAGAGACCAGAGTCAAAACTGACCACACATTTCCTTTGGACCTAGAACTGCAAATCAGCCTGAGACAATAAACCTGCAGGCTGCCATAACCTACAGACTTCATCTTGGCACACAAAATTTCAGCATGCTGAAAAATGCAACATGTGATTCTCCCTCTCACTTAAGTAATATTTACCTGGGTCTTATAAAAAAAAAAAGCAATATGTTAGTCTTTTTAAAATAATAATAGTATGCTTAATGTAGTATAACATGTTTATTTTATGCAGTAATATACATTTGAAGGATATTTTAGCCTATTAATTTTTTTCAAATATGCCTGAAAAATAAAAAACAAACATGCCTAAAATATTACACATATTTATAAGTGAAAAAAATATTTAAATGCTATCAGGTACTGGAAAACATAGGTTTGATTATTATGGAAGTGTAAACTAGAATTTGCAAAATATACTACAGAAGATCTATGCCTCTTACAAAGTATATAAAAAGATCATTTGTTTCCTTCTTCCTTTATCCTGATGAAAGAGCAGGTGAGCCTTGTGTTTTCAACAAGTTAAAAAATAGAATCTTTTCATACTACCCGCTAAATTGAAAGTTCTACTATTAATTGTTTACGTTTTCAAGTCACTAGATTTCCTACATAGTTGAATGGAATCAGCAGTCACTGATCCAACTCCAACTCTAAGACTGGAACGTCGCAGTGATAGTTCTGAGGCAGAAATCTGGCGCAGTTCTTTGCGGCACAGTTTCACAGGTGTAACACCATGGAGCTGGCCCACATTTCCCATTGGCTGAATTGGGTATGATGGTCGACCATGAGATTTTACACGCTGATTTTCACCCATTTCTGTTTTCTCTTCATTGCTTAACATCTGTCCGCTGGAGGGGGGTAAAGAGCTACAAACTGGCAGTACCTCTGAGACATCTTCCCAACACTTGAGAGCATTTGGCTGTGTTCCTGGGCTGCTTGAAGGAGCGTCTGCTTCACTTTCTCTCCCACTTAACTTCATACTCACCATTCTGGATGCCCACTGTAATTCCTCTGAAAACACACGTGCTTCTTCTGGGTTCAGGACTCCCTCTGCAGCATCATGATCTAAAAATAATCCCAAAACTAAAAATTTAGAGATTATTTCTTCAGTCTTAATCATAATGTCTGAGTGTAATTATATTACTATCAGTATACATTGTATTTTGTTAAACAGAGGTATAAATATGGATTATTTCACTTATAGGCATCTTGTATGTGAATGATTCTGAATTTTAATTCATGGAACACAGCTGAGCTTTTAGTACTAAGGATTTTGTTTGGCACTTTCTAGAATCCCAGGAGCACTCTGGATGTCTCTGGTACCTTTCTAGGTCTGCCTGCTGATGTTGCTAGTGAATTCCAAATCCTGACCTACTGAAGCTAACTCTGGGGAGCACTGTCTGTGCCCCATTATCTCCAGGTGACTGCAGGTACTTGGCATGATACGTATGAAAATGTGGCCCTTGGCCTCCCAGCAAGACAGTAGGTTTCTGCTATCAAATATACTTGGAGCTTTGTGTCATACTCTGGGGGTTTTCCACTTTTGTCAGGAGCATGGTACCGGGGATTGAACTCAGGACCTTGCACTTGCCAGGCAAGTGTTTATTCTACCTAGCTATCTCCCCAGCCCACACTGAGCTATTTCCCTGGCCCTGTATCTTGAAAACAGAGCTGAAGCATACCCCTCAACGAGGAAGACCCCACTTGAATGAGCCATTGAGTGAACAAAGACATCAAAGCTTAGACATTCTTAAATCATCTACTATCAAAGATTAAACCCAACTTAACAGAAATCCATGTAGATACCAGATTTAAATTAATAAAAAATGCCATCTATAACATACATTGATACGTTCTTATTGTACTCTCAGTCCTATGAAGGCAAAGTTTACAAACCGGTAGCCCCCGAGTGAAATCTGGCTCAGTCATGTTTTAGTTGGCTTCCAATGTCAATAATACGTGACTCACAAATTAAAGCTTAGAAAGTTTCACATAAAAAGAAATCTAGCTTTTGTAGAAAAATAATAAAAGCTAAATTTCTTCATAGTTCCTTACCAATATCAATTAGAAAATGTATCATGCCCACACCCTGTGCTCTGTATTACTATTAGGACAATATGCAATGTGTCAATTATTGCAAATGTACTACTAATATGTTGTGAAACTATCATATTGATACTTCTTATTAAAAGAAAAAGATGTTCAAAAAAATAAAATTTAAACCAATAAATAAATAAATAAATAAATTTCTGCATAGCAACAGCAGCTGGTGCAGAGTTGCCACTACCCATTAGGTGACTCTGTAGGTCGTACTGCCCATTTTGACTTTAAGATATAGCTGATAATTCCTCAAAAACAAAACACTAGGGCCAGGGGACTAGCTCAACAGCTTAAGTGCCTGCCTGGCAAGGTCCTGAGTCAAATCCCTGGTAGCACACACACACACACACACACACACACACACACACACACACACATACACACACACACCACAATTCAAAAAAGATCAGGCTCACAATGTAGCCTTGGCTGGCCTTGAACTTGTGGCAATCCTCCTACCTCAATCTCCCAAGTGCTGGGATTACAGGTGGGTACTGCCATGTCCAGAAGTTCTTTGGGTTTTAATAGTACTCTTGTTATGGTCTGCCTATAAGACTTGTATTTATCTTCTCTATTTTTGGCATGTTAAAAATAGCAGAAAAGGGCTGGGGGAATAGCTTGGTGGGTGTCTAAACACCCACCTGGCAAGCTCAAAGTCCTAAGTTTGATCCCTGGGACAGGGCATGGTGGTGCACACCTGTAATCCCAGCCCTGGGGAAGCTGAGACAGAGGATCACTACAAGTCTGAGCTGCATAGTGAGACCCTCTACCAAATAAATAAATTAAAAAATTAAAACACAGAAAAAATAATATTTTCATTATATCTTGGTCCTTCATTGATTGTATCTCTTTTAGGGTATCTGTTTTCTTTCTTCCTTTTCTTTTCTTTTATTATGGCTGGCTCAGCCAGCCCTAGGGGTGGGGCTAACATAGCATGTGGTGCCAGGGATCAAACTGAGGTCCCTGCAGTTGCCAAAGCTTGCCTAAGCAGGCGTTTTAGGCTGCTGAGACATCTCGCTGGCCCGAGGGTATCTGTTTTCTATTATGCTTTGTAAGTATAAAATCAGTTTATAAGGACATACAGTTTCTTTGCTTCACTGCTTAATACTGGTATCTATTTAAATCACTCCCTCAGACCACAAGGTTACTGGAGTTACATCTAGGTTTCTGGGTTGGAATCTTGGATCAGATGCTGGACCTCATGTATGCTAGGCCAACACTTCACCCCGAGCTACGCCCCCTGCTCTGAAATCTTAACTTCTTTTGTTACGTGTGTGACATTGGCAAATCTTCCCTAGTGTGCTACCTAATTTGTAAAATTGTGGGAGAAGGAGACTTGTATAATGAAGACTCCAGGTGGGCTTGGGGTGAGTCTCAGCAGTAAGCCCACCTCTGTTCTTCCACATATGATCTTTAAAAATAAGATGCCTGATTCTGGAACCAGACACCATAACCTTGGGCCTGCAGGATTTTGAAAGCTTCCTGGTGATTTTAATATGCAGCAAAGTTTGGGAGTTGCCATCTATTTGTATCTTTAAATCTGGTATAGTTCCATGTTATGGTCTATGTCATTTGTGAGGGGTGTGTGTGTGTGTGTGTGTGTGTGTGTGTGTGACCAGGGATTTGCTAGGCAGGATCTTGCTAGGCAGGCACTTAAGCTGTTGAGCTCGGCAGCTTATTGGCCTACCCTGAATTTGAAGGTTTACTGAAACTATTTGTGAAAATGTCTGTATATGATAACTATAAATATAAGGTAGCATTAAAACTACTTCTGTAAAATACTACTGAGTTTTAAATTTTACAACTATGTTAAATACATTATAGCATATACCTTTTCGTTGCATGTAAGTATATTCTTTTAGTACTGGCAGGGAACCCAGGCGGTTGCACATGCTAGACCAGTGCCCCACAAAGGAGCTACATTCCTGACTCCTTTTCAAAATTCTGAGACAGCGTCTTGGCTAAATAAATTGCCAGGTTGCAATCTGGCAGTCCTCCTGCCTCAGGATCCCTAGAGGCTGGGATCATCACTGCATGAGAATAAAGCTTTTTCACTGACCTCTTTGGATCTTGTATGTTCATTTTTAGTTTTCTTGAAAGGTACAGATTAGGTCAGCTTTTCACAATCTATAAATCATTAGAATATTCTCCAAAGGAAGGCTAATTCTTTGATAAAATGTAGACTATCTTATTTTTAAAATGTTGATTCCTCTCTAGTTTGCTAAAAGGGTGTATTTTACACATAGCAACATAATACTTTCATGACACTTTTTTTACCTTTGCAGAGTATTTTGTAATATTTGATCACTTCATTTGTAAAGGTGCTAATTCCATATATGTACCGATAATTATGCAAGGACAGTTTCTGTCTTAACAATGTAATTTTATTTTATTAACTTCCACAGATCATGAGACCTGATTTATCTTAGAAATACATACACTTTACCAAATATTTCCACTGCACATCTCTTTTAATGACAGATGGTTCAGTTCTCTATAAAGCAGGAAAACAATTTAAATTATTTTAAGGATAAATTAAGGACTATAAAAGCCACTAACTATACATGTGAAATAAGAGATAATTATTTCAGTTTTAAACAGTTTTAGGGCGTTTATAATTTTATTTATGTAGCATTTTGTATTTTACATATTTTTAGAAATAGAACAGCAGGTCCAGAGATATAGCTCAGTGGCCCAGCACCTGCCTGGCAAGTGAGAGGTCATGAGTTCGACTGACTGTACCAAAACAAAAAGAGAACTGCAATTGTCAACTGTTTAAAAATGAGAGTAAGTTAAAGAGCTTATAGTGGCAATATATGATTAGTGCTAGAAATAAAATGAGTGCCCCTGTTTACATTCCAGCCAATAACTGCACTCCAGAGATTCATGAATCCACTCAGGAAGGAGAATTAACCCAGCATTTATATTATAGGAGATATTATTTGAAGCAACCTTTGAGTTAATATTCTTTTGGAATAATACAGCTACACTGTTCTTTAATTTTCAAATTTGATTTAAGTATTCTCCATGATGAGTAAAGCTTTGTCTTCTGGAAAAACACAAAAAGAACTTTTAATGATTGTTTCCTTTATAATTATACATTATAATTATACATTTCACTTTTTATGGGGCTCTATCTTATATAAAAAATCTTGATAGATTTTTGTCTATCAAGATGAACAGAAGATAGGCGGGCATCTTGGTGCACACCCATAATCCTGGCACTTGGGAGGCTGAGGCAGGAGGATCAGTGCGAGTTCAAGACCAGCCTGGGCTACAAAAGTGAGCTCAAGGCCGGCCTGAACTGCATAGCGAGACCCTGTCTCAAAAAGACAAAAAAAAAAAAAAAAAAAGAAAAAAAAAGATGGACAGAAGCTGTCTCATTCTAATCCACCCAGTCACTTGGGACATACTATACTATCAATCAGGCATTGCCTTACCGAATCCTAGAGAAACAGTGTTCATGTCATGGGTGAGAGTGAAAGCCTTCTGTTCAGATACTGCTGGTTGCCACTGAGTTGCTTCCTGTGCCATTTCTTTAAGTTTCTTCTTAAGATCCCTGCTGGTTTTCTTATAGAAATAAAGGTCTTTTTCCAACTGCTGGATTTTATCTTCATATACTTTTACAGATTCTATAATGCCTTCTCCATCTTGCTCTATAAAAGCAAACATTTGTATTTAAATTTTATTTAAAAATAAATGGTCTCAAATTATGCTTTAAAATAGCCTCGACTGTCTTTCTTGGGTCAGATATGTGTTCTACCTGTTATCTGAATGGATTTGTTTTCAGCCAAAATTTAAGTTCTTTTGCCCAAAAAAGTTTTCACAGGGCTGTACCTTTTCTCTACCCAATCCCCTACCAATCACTATATGCTCATGATTCATAAACTCTTTCTACAGTTTCTACTAACAAGACTTTAGAACAGCAGAAGTAGTATTTCCTACAAAATGTTCACATGTTTGAAACTCCATCCATCGCTGAGTATGGCAGCACACACCTATAATCCCCAGCCCTTTGGAGGCTGAAGCAAGAGGATTGCAAATTCAAGACAGCATGAGCTACAAGGTGAGTTCTAGGCTAGCCTGAACTGCATAGTGAAACCTGTCTCATCTAAGAAGACAAAAATACAAGCAAAACCAAACAAAAATTTCCTCCATCACCTGTTATTAATACTTTACTGGAAGTCCATATCAGGAACTGTGGTTATATGGAAAGTCAGAGTGCCTGAGATTTATAGACCCAAGATATATACAGCCATCCTTCCAAAACAAAAAGTTAAGAGACTAAAAATTGATTTGAAAATTAAATCACAAAGGGGAACACCACAGATAAATAAGTAGGAAACAGCCAAAGTAAGCTCTACTTTATGCCACAAGAGAACATGGAGGCTCTACTTATTACTTAGGAATGTCAAACACTGTTCTGCAATAGTAAAACTGAGTAGACTGACCTTCAGAGGTAGATACTTTTGGACTTATTCTCTGTTATTGAAATATTTATAAAATGGTTCTGCTGCAGTCAGTTAAGCTGACTGGGTTCCCTGCTGGTGGGTGCCCAGTGTGCAGTGACTGCACACAGTAACCTCCTTGGTAGTGTACGTAGCCTGTTGCTTGTACAGACTGCCTTAAGGGACCTTGGAGACACCCCTCCTGGTGCGTGTTCTGTGCATCTGACCTCTTGCCATCCCCAAACCAGGCTCCAGATTGGCATGCAGGGTGCCTTTGGGAAGCCCCAGGGCACAGTGGCAAGGGTTCGCATTGGACAGGTCATCATGTCTATCCACACCAAGCTGCAGAACAAGGAACATATGATTGAGGCCCTACATAGGGCCAAGTTTAAGTTTCCTGATCATCAGAAGATCCACATCTCCAAAAAGTGGGGCTTCACCAAGTTCAATGCAGATGAATTTGAAGACAGGGTGGCTGAGAAGTGCTTCATCCCTGATGGCTGCGGGGTGAAATACATCCCGAATTGCAGTCCCCTAGACAAGTGGCGAGCCCTGCACTCCTGAAGGCTTCCACTGTGCCACCCCCCAACAAATTCATGAATAAATGTTCTCTGCTCTTTAAAAAAAAAAAATGTTGGTTAAACAAATGGAAGTTCATAAATTGATTAAAGCAAAAAAAAAATTATTAAAAAAAATAAAATAAAATGGTTCTGGTTTGTAATTTTTATTATGCTCATATGTTTCATAAAATTTTAAGAATATTTATGTGGTTTAATTGATCATATTTTGAACATTACTTAAAATTAATTTCATCATAAATCAGAGTCCTCATAAAGAAGGGCCAGGATTATAGGTTAGTAGCTGAGCACCAGCCTAACATGCTTGAAACCATGGGTTCAATCCCCAGCCTGCCATATTCATTCAGTTTTCACAAATTGTTAATATTCTCAATTATAACTTTGCTATGAAAATAATGCAATTAGAAATGAATGGTTTTTTTCTTGTTTCAGAGCCTTTGTTTGTTTGTTTATTTATTTTTATGGCTGGCTCAGCCTGCCCTGAGGGCAGGGCTGGTGCAGCATGTGGTGCCGGGCATCGAACCGCGGTCCCTGCAGCCACCTACAGGCGCTTTAGACCACTGAGCCATCCTGCTGGGCCCCAGAAATGAATGTTTCTTTAAAAATGTTCTCATTTGGCTAGCTTTTGTGTTAATCCAGGTTGCTTTTAAAAATTTTTATTTAAACATCAGTCTTAGACACTTTAAGGTTGGTGAGGAGAGCATGCTTGAATGGAATGAATGTTATGTGGGAGCCTCCCACTGAAATCCTGTAACTGGGCAAACTGATGGTTAATCAGGCACTTAAAAATATGGTAGAGGAAACTTGCCTTGACACTGAAATTTCATGCATTTCTCAATTCTCTGCTTTCTCAGATCCCTTTTCAGCTACAGATTCATGAGCATTAAGACTAAGAAGCCTGCACACAGCAGTCTGAACACCACCTGGTCGTGATTTGGTTGCCATAGCAGCTGCTTGTGCTGTGGCCCTCTGCCCAGGTAGCAGGAGGCTCGCCTGTTGAAAGCATGCTCTCTGTGTCAGTATGGATGGCTGAGCTGCTGCTGGTGACCACAGTGTGTGCCCATTAGTGTTAAACTAATTTTGACCTAAGATATAGTACTAATGCATAAAATGTTACAATTAACTGAAAAGTATAACAAGAAATACACTAAGAATTGATGGATGATAATTTAAGTATTATAGTTCTGTAATACTAAGAGAAAATTTCCAATGTACATCAGAAATCTAGAAGTTATCCCACATTTCCACATAAAAACTAGGCTAACCACAGGATAACAGGGTTGCAGCAATGTGTGTGTGTGCGCGCATGTGTGCGGCATGTACATGCACACGTGTGCTAGGGTCAAGCAGAGGGATGTTGTCAAGTATAAAGACCTGACATGTAAGTCAACTAACCCAAAACACAGTAATCAAACTATTTATACCTGTCAGGATTTTAATTTCTGTTCATCTTTTTGCCTGGATCGCCTTGCTCATGTCTTCCTGGACACTCCCCTCTACCAATTTACTAACTGATAAAGAATGGCAGTCACCTTTGAAATGGCTTAGCAGCAACTGCATCTTCTGCTCGTGCTCCTTTTGCTGGAGAGTCAGTCTCCGGTCACATTGTAACTTCAGATGTTCCAGTGCAGATTCTAACTCACAGATCATATTATCCCGTTCCAGAACTTTCACTTTAATTTCTTCATTCTGTAACTGTTGTTTCCGTTCGGCTTCTCGTAAATTAACCACCTATCAAAGACATTTTTGGCCTTTTACTTGTATCTTAGCCCAACACAATAAATCAATTTACTCTTCTGGGGCTATGTAAAGATGCATTTTCTTGAAAAGATCCTCTAGCAAAGGCTTTATAATGTACTCACAAAGTGGCCTAACAACTTTTTTAATTTGCTGGGATTCTGAATTGATAACACTTTTGCTTTCAATATAATGTTAGTCTAATAATCAGCCCCTCAAGAATTCTTAGATATTATCTCTGTAATTTACATTTTATAATTCTGTAACTGTTTCTCTAATCTGTGTGGGCATTGAGATGCTCAAGACTCTTGCAACAGAGATAACTCCATGCTTTAAAGCCCAAGGGGATGAGTAAGCACAGAGGTTCAGTTTCAGGTCCTACATTCAGCCATTGGATTCTTCTCTTCCAGTAATACATTATCAAGTAAATATATTTCAGTGCACTGTCTACACCACGATCTGGTTAATAATCTGATGACCTTTCCAGATCAATACTCTATACAGGTTTTCCTCAGGATTAGAAAATCCACACTAGCTTAGGTACATTGGGTCAAGAACCCTTGCTTTAAGCATACTGCATGGTCTATACCCAAACTCAGGAAGGCACTCCACCATTTCTCTGTGCTCTATGGAGCAATAGGATACACACTCCTCAGCAATGGTAGCTCACTGTTTCAGTGATTCTCTGAGAGGAGGCTGTCTGTAATGTTTTCTTTTGATCTTATACAATTAGAACTTTAAAAACTTCAATGGTTTTTATTTAATGTCTGATAGTCCTATGATTTATATAATTTCATAAAAAGGAACCAATTATTTGACACTTCATAATGTATAATCTTAAGGGGAAAACAAGTTATAAAGAAAAGATGGATACAATTCTCAGTGCTATTAAATATCTCTGGATCAGTAAATTATTAAATGTATAAACAGTAAACTGCATATAAAGAATGTGCTTAACTCAATTTTAATTGATGTAAACTGATTTAAATTTAATTAATTTAAGCACCTCAGGTTAATAAAACCTATCATTCTCATTACCACCACATACCACGTCATTGCCACTGAAGCTCACTTAATGGGAAAGAACAGTTTTACCTGACCCTATAGTAATAAACAGAAAGGAATCAAATTTAGAGAACCCCCTGATTTTTCATGAATGGTGTGTAGAAACATCTAAGTCTAGAACCAAGGAATAGTAAAGGAGGGAAACAATTCAAATTCTTTTGATTTTTTAAAAGACTACTGCAAAGAGGCCTACCAAAATGCCCTCCAATTTTAAGCACCCTGCCAATTTAGGCCAACATGTTTGGATAATCAGAGCTTTAAGACAACATTCAGTACTAGAGAAATCATGGTTAAAGCAATAGTTCTGCCATCAAATATTTGAGCCTTTTAATTTCTTTCATGAGTCAACATAAATATGGAAAGCATCTTGATTCCTCTCTATAAGCAAACACAACCCCTGAAACACAAACCTTGTTGAAATATCTGAAAAGAATAGATCTAATCTCAACAGGATTCAGGTAAATTAGTTTTTCCAAGACATTTGCTTCACTCTGAGAGAGATTTTGGAAGGATGCTCTAAGCAAGTTCTGGCGACTCTGGATGCTCTCGTTCTTGTACTCAATTGCAGCTTCCAGTGCCTCAATTCCTTCTTCAAGTTGGAAAAGAACATGTTCCTCCTAGATACAACATGATAGAAACCTCTCAATTTAGGCAGACTAACATATTCTGGACTTCATAAGATACTCAGATCTCAAAAAAATAAAAAAAATTAAAAAAAAAGATACTCAGATCTCATTATGCTATTTGATTTTAATAGATAGTATCATTTTCTTCTAAATTAAAAAAAAAAAAAACTGTGAGTTCTCCCCATGCTACACAATGCACTGAGTCTTGACAATAAACCTGTGTAATAAAATGAAAGACATGTAAGCGAGGTGACTTTGAAACTTTTCAAGGTAATACAGTATGCTAATCATCTAATCCAAGGTGTTATATTTCTGCACACTTCCTGAATTGCATTTTTTTGTCCGTATTTCTGCTGGTGTCTAGACCCCCCTACCGTGCCTCCAATTAGTGACCTATCAAAACATGTTTCTAGGAGAGAAAAGAAGTGTATGTAGAAGAACTTCTTAAAAACTAGTAATTAGGAGGCTTTTGGGTTAGCTCAGTGTTTAAAGCGCCTGTGTAGGAATACCTGTGAGTCCCAGAGGATGGTGGTTCGATTCCCAGCCCCACCATAATGGCAGCCTGAGCCAGTGGGGGGGGGGAGACGACAGACCTTCACTTTGGGGCTGGGGAGATAGCTCAGTAGAAAGCACAAGGACCTGAGTTCAATCTCCGATTCCACCAAAAATAAAAAATAAAAGATTCAAAAACTAGTAATTAGCTGGGTATGGTGGTGCATGCCTAGAGTCCCAGCACTTGGGAGGCTGAGGCAGGAGGATTGCATGAATTTTTGGCCATCCTGGGGTATAGAGTAAGTTCAAGGCCAGCTTACACTACACAGCAAGACCCTATCTCAAAAACAAAAGCCATAGTGAAAGAAGAGTTTCTGGGGCAAAAAAAGTATGACTTAACAGAAATAATGAAGATTTAAGGACATAGAACTTTTCATAAGATTCCTATGAAATGCCACTAAAAGGGAAAATAGAGGCATAAACAATGGTGGCAATGTAAAATTTTTTCTTACACCAGAGATTTTCTTTATAGAAAAAAAGAATCTGATGACTCTCTCAGAAAACCTACCAGTTCTTAGATGTATTCAAATACATGTGATCTGGGGGGGACAAGATGAAGTATCTGGTAAGAAATTATTTCAGATTGATGAGATGGATATATGAGGTGTGAGGAAACATATAGTGCATAAATTTTTAAAAACCTTTTATTTGGCATACGGGCTCACCATGCAACTCAAGACTCGTAGTGATCCTCCTGTCTCAGCCTCCCCAGCACTGAGTGCACAGGTGTGCGCCACCACACCTGGTTTGGTGGCCAGCACAGCATGCGGTACCAGGGATCAAACCTGTGTTCTTGTGCTTGCCAGGCAGGCACTTAGACCACTGAGCTATCTCCCCTGCTCCTTAAATTAAAAAAAAAAATTAATACATGTTCCTCAGGTACTTGTCCTCACTTAGCACGCCCTTATCACATTATTTTTCTAGAGTGTCTGGTTGTACTGTCGTGGCTGCTTTGGTGTCCAAAGCAGTTCAATTCCCTAGTAATTTTGACTTTAGGAGACAGACAGAAGTCTTATAGCACCAGATCTGGTGCATAAAGTGGATAAAGACACATGAATGTTTTTCTGAACCTGCCTTTCTATTGGCTAGCATTGTGCAGCAGCATTTACTGTATTTTTTTAATCATATCCAGTAAAGACATTCATGAAAACAGGACTTTCAGACTGCTTCAGACAGGGGCAGTAATGGTAAGTGTGATCAGCTGGGGTGCTCACTATCTTGAGGTGTGTTAACAGCCATGTGTATTTTACTATAATAGTTTTTTTTTTTAAAAAAAAAAAATTTAACATCCACTGTGTTTCCTGATCAGTTTAGGTGACCCTGATAGCAGGTGAAGGAATGTATGTTTCTGTATTCCTTCACCTGCTGTAGGGATCACCTGAACTTGTCTTGCCCATACTCACTTCCTTAATGCCTAGCATAGTACCTGCCACTTGACTTAAACTCAGTATCTGTTAGATGAATTAATGAAGAGGGAAGGAAAAGATGTTTTCTATGCCCTTGATTATTTTTCTTCACTCCTCAAGATCCCAAAGGAAAATAAAATACATATTTCTGATCTGCCTAAAGAATAGTTTGAGTGACTTCTGGTGCTCCTTTTCTGAATTCAAGAAATGTGAATGTAACAGCCTACCCTAGTAGGGGACTCAATACTATCTTTAAATGACATTTTGTAAAATCTTCTGAAAGCCGTTTCAGAAAAAAAATGTTCAAAAGGCATTCTGCTTCTTTGGGCAATCACTAATCATCAGAAATTTGGGAGTTTGAGAAATATTCTATAAGGAATAAAATGATATTCACCTTTTTAACAAAAACCTTAAATGTTGAAAGGTGAAGAGAATCATGAAATAAAAGTATATTATCCAAAGAATATATTTCACTTTTGAATTCATACTATGTTTATATTTTAACCAAAATGTGCAGTTTGCCTTTGTCTGTGGCTGAAAATGACATAGGTAGTACAAGCATACTTTCTACAGTTTCAATCTGAGTTGAGGCAGTGTGGAGATAACATGACTATAAAACCTCGGCCATAGTCCACTCTGGGGAGCCTGTAGCAGGTGGTTCCCACACCTCAGCAGGTGTGGGCTGACAAAATAAGTTGCCATGGGAAACCACAGGTCATGAGGAGTTGACTATGCTTTATCGTAGTGTGCTGCTTTTCAGACTTAAATGTCCACTGAGGGTCAAGCAGGGCCTGAGGTCTGCACCGTTACCAGCTGCCCCCCGCCCCGCGTTGCTGCTGCTGCTGGCACACAGAGCATCTGTGAGCAATGCGGACCTGAAGCCATGGTCTCCAAATGTCATAGAGCACACATCCCTATCATTAAAATGCAAACTAGGGGGAAAAGCTAACAAAAGCATTTGAGCAAGCACTGTATATACTGTATGTGTACTTCTCCATAAATTAAATTTTAATAACAAAACATGGAATTAAATGTTTAAAAGATAAAAGAAACAACAATTCTTATATTTTCTTGAACCTTACTTAGAGGCAGAGCAGCTCTGTGTTACTAGGAAATCAGATTTCCTCCTGTCTTCGGCAGCAGCAGGGGAGGAACTGCAAGGACACTATCGTAAGTGAAACAGGCTGACCACAGAAAAGCGAGTACCACGTGTCCTCACTCATTTATAGAAGCTAAGAGCATGGATCGCTCAGAAGTAAGGAGTAGGACAATGGTCACTAAAGGGTAGCAGGGAAAGAGGCTGGCTTGTCAGTACCACAGTACAGCTGGGGAATTTGTTCTAATGTTTATTGTACAGTAGGTAATATAGCTACAGCAATACATTGTACGTTTCAAAATAACTAGAAAAGCTGAGAGGTTTAACCAAGTATCAAGAATACTTGATTAAAATGTTAATTACCCTGATTTGATCATTATACTTTGTGTACATGTATTAATTATAATACTGTCCCCCATATATAGGTGTAGATAGATACATACATACATACATATGCTAATTTAAAAAAGAAAACTAAGCACACACCTGTCATCCCAGCACTGTGGAACACTGAGAGAAAGACTGCCTGGATAATTTTAGTGCCTTAAGCCTCCATCTTAAAAAAAAAAAAAAAAAAAAAAGCAAAAACTTGAGATTTAGCTCAGGTGAGGGCTTTGGGTTCAATCCTCCAAACTGAAAGAAAAATGGGAGAAAAAATTTGAAAAGAAGAGGAGAAGAGGATGAGATGTGGCCAGGGAGATAGCGCCATGGCACAAGTGCCTGCCTGGCAAGTGTAAGGTCATGAGTTCGAACCCTGGTCCTGCCAAAAGAAAAAATAAAAAAGAGGGTGAGACTAAAGTTCTTTTTTTAAAAAACTTTCTAGATTTTACTGACCAAGTAGAGATGATCTACATATAGTAAATTGGTAGGTAATCCTCTATGATCTACATATAGTAAATTGGTATGTAATCTTCTATTAGGATAATGGTCTAAAGCCTATCACTTCCCAGCTGGGTATGATGGCACAGACTCGTAATCCCAGCACTCAAGCGACTGAGGCAGGAAGGTATCCTCGAGTTTGAGGCCAGCCTGGGCTACAGAGTGAGTTTAAGACCACCCTGAACTATGTAGCAAGACCCTCTCTATAAAAAGAAAAAAAGCCTATCACTCCCTAAATAGTAATACAATTAGAGAAAATGATTAGAAAGAAAAAGTACTACAATTTTAAGCAATCAGCATCAAAATAGCAGACCATTCTATCTAGATTTTATTGATGTCTTATGTGTCTTTAGAACCCCATGTTTCTAGCAGATCTAATTGGGAATGTTGATCTTGGTTTTAAGACAGTGATGAGAACAGAGGCTACCCATGGAGAACCCACCATACAATGCAGAGAGAGAGAGAGAGAGAAAAAAAAAAAAGAATGCAGGGAAGCTCCTAATACTAAATGGAACCCCAGCAATTGTGGGGTGGGGGCGGCTCATCACTCCCTCAGCATGATCAAGTGTGGCTGTTAAGCAGGTATCACACACAGTGCTGTCATGTGTTAGGTACAGAAATAACTCCACATGGAATAGAAGCTTTGATGTTTCCTTATAATTAGCAGACCTTCCCCTTTGGTAATCATTTGCTCCTTCCTGTCTCAATGCCTTCTTTACAACGTTCTCTCTGGAATGGCTTCTTCCATCTGCCAGTACGTGTTTTTTATCATTTAGCTTAGCATTGTAATCCCAAAGCTGCCTTAACTATTTTTCCCCAAATGATCACTGTTCTGCTCTGCTCACATGTAGAAATCACAACTTGCTTTTCTGTGTATTTTGTGATTTAGAATGTTCTTACATTTCTTATGTACATTGCTTTTCCCAGAGAAAGTATGAACTTGTCAAGGAAAACATAATACTGTAGTCTTACTCTCTTTGTTTCTTCCCTAAGGCTTAGTATGGTCCTGGGCAGGCACAGTTCTTTAAAGCCTCAGGCTTGCTCTACCTAAGGCTCATTCTTCCTTGAGTCTACAAAGCTTGTGGCTCTCTGCCCCCTGAGCCTCAGGAGGGCAGCAGGTGCCATGTGGCTCTCATGGCCATCAGGTCACACACACAGAGGCCAGGTATGTGGTGCTCCCTCAGTAGCTGCTCAGCCCCCAGGAAATCAGTCTTCTGTTTTCTTCCTCAGTTCAGTAAGCAATAATTAACTCCATGCCACCCCTTCTCCTCTTCTTATTCACCATCACCCAGCTTTCTTCTTGCCCAATGTAAAACACTCCAAGATTCAGCCACTTGCCTTTTCTTTGAAATTTCTCCTTTCTTTTGACATGAACAATAAGTATTTGCAGAGAAAATTCAGGCTTAAACATTTATCTTTGGCTAGGTGTAGGTGTAGTGGCACATACCAGCAATCCCAGACTTGAGAGGCTGAGGTAGCATTGCCATAAGGTCAAGGCCAGCCTGGGCTACATGGCGAGTTTAAGGCCAGCTCAGAGTATATGGTGAGATCCTGTCTCAATATCACCCCCCTTACCCCCTAAAACTTCACCTTTGAGAAATTTTAAGATGACAAAATATGGGGCAATCTGATAGCCAAAAGTGAACCATCTTTTTACTAAAAAAAAAAAAAAAAATGTAAATGAAAATAAGAGGAGCATACACTCTCCTAAATGAAAGCTGTAACTAAAAATATCTCAGGAAATTAGAATTTTGTGTGTTTGTTTTTCTAGACATCTAATGAAATAGTTGACCCCTTTTCAGCCCAGTTCTGTGGAAAGCAGCACCTTTGTGCAGAGGCACCTGTGGTGTGGCATGAACTACTAGTGTCCTAAGACCCACAGAAAGCAACTAGGCACCTTGAAGAACCGAGGAGGATCCCCCACATCATCTGCTGTGTTCTCTGATCTTAGATGGGAAGCCCCAGCCAAAAAGGACATACTTAGGTCAAGTATTCATTTCTGAGTGTGTGGCAATGCCAGGAAGGGGCCACATCTGTAGGCTGGTACATGAGGTCATCTGTCTGTAGGCAAGCATGAATTTTGTGCCAAGTAGATGCCAGGAGAACTCATGAGGGCTAACAAAGTCTCAAGGAAACAAAGTTGACATCATCATGTTTATGACTGTGCAATCACCCATCACTATAGTGCACCTCCAGTTCCAGAGACTACGGACTTACTTCAGGGGACAGCACACTACCACGTTTAAGTTTCTCATCCACACTATTCCTTCGTCTCTGGAGTCGATCCTTTTCTTTCTGAAGGGCTTGAACTTGTTCTGAAATCTTCATCTTCTCCTCAGCCGTGCTGCTCTGGAGCTGCACACTCTTTTCAGACAACTCTTGGTCCAGTGTGTTTAGGCGAGCTGATATTCTAAGACTGTCTGTGTTTAAGGCCTGAAAAGACACAAGTGACCAGATGCCCCCAAATAAAAGTCCAGCCACTTACAAGTTAGGAAAACCCAGAGAAAATTACCAAAAGGAATATATTGTGCGTGTGTGTGTGTGTGTGTGTGTGTGTGTGTGTGTCTGGTACCAGGGATAGAACTCAGGACCTTACACTTGCCAGGCAAGCATTTATGCTACTGAGCTATCTCCCCAGCACAGTGGAACAACACATTTTTACCTTTTACATAATTTTCTCTAATGGACTTTTTGTAGATCAGTATCTTCAGTTATTCAATTTTTTAAAAACAGCATGCTACGAATTTATCACCAAAAATGTCCTGAATAAGTTTGAAAGTTTATTTCTTTATTTACTGTTTGTTTGTATTTCTAAATTAAACTTTTCTTCTTTGGCTTGATGTAAGGTTAGTTTCCTAGAGGCTGAGATTTGATGAGTTTGTCTTTTTTTTTTTAAATGTATCTAATACAGGGTCTACAGGGTCTCACTATGTAGGTTTGACTCATAGTGATCCTCCTGTTTTCAGCCTCCCAAGCACTGGGATTATAGGCTCATAATACCATGCCTAGTCTCATTTGTTGTCTCAATGGGCCCCCAGGGTGGGGCTGGCACAGCATGCAGGGGATCAAACCCAGGCCACTGCACTTTGCCTAAGCAGGCACTTTAGTTTGCTGAGCTGTCTGGCCACCTCTGATTTGATGAGTTTAAACATACTTGGTTTCTATTTTTAGTTCACTCTAATAAGAAAATGTGGATAAATCTGGTTTATGGACATGCTTATTATAGTTTAAGATAATTTATACAAAATTATTTTGTTACTAGAGATTGAATTAGACCCTTGAACATGCCAGGGAAACACTCTTACATTGAGATATATCTATCCTATGTCCCTTTAAAATTTCACTTTGAGACAGTTCCACTAAATTGTCCAGGTAGCCTCAGACTTGTAATCTTCCTGCCTTAGGCTCCAATGTAGCTGGGCTCACAGGCATACACCAGCACACCTCACTTGTAAAATGTATTTCACTACTTTTATTTTTTTTCCTGTTGCTGGTACAAAATACCTAACATGCAAAATTAAGGGAGGAATGGCTTATTTAGCTCAAGTTTGTGGAGGATTCAGTCCATAATCAGCTGGCTCCAAGGAAGGGTGACACAGGGCAGAGGGCGATAGTTCGTGGCAGTGGAAGACAGCAGAAGGAACAAGAGCAAAAAAGGGAAAGCAGAAAGAGTAAGCCTTCCCCTCCCTTATGTTGTATGCAGGCTGCCTGCCCCAGGATGGATAGCACTCACATCCATAATCCCAGCACTGGATGCTGAATCAGTCACTAACTCTAGAAGCACAACCGAGTGAGGCCCTGGGGGAACACCTAGACACAAATCATGAACATTTGTAATATATATGTGTGTTTATTACCATGAAGTGTATAATCTTAAAAAATTCTCTCCCCCAAACTTTTACTTGAATACCTCCTCTAGAAACTGTCACTTGCAACCTTTTTATCTGTTTCTTCCAAGCTTTCTGTCCATGTTTCTAAATTTCATTGTCAATTTTAGGTGTTGTCTGTTATTTTCCTGAAACAGCAGTAAGGGGACAGTGCTCAGACCTTTCCTCCTTCCCCTCCCAATGTTGTATTACAGCTTTTAGTTGAAACTGTATTTACCTAATTATGACTTTGTGACTATTAATTCATTCAGAGCTGAACTAGTAAATTTCCTTTGATTTTTTTTTTTGTACCTTATAACTAACTCTCCTCCAATAAAGCTAAGCTATCTCACTGGCCTGCTCCCATACTTTCTTAATCAAACTCATTAGGAAGTCTTTCCAGTCTGTTCTTTTCTGGAGACATCCTGGCCAGAGTATCCTTCTTCTGACACTTTCCTTGGGAACTTTCTTGGGATTTGTGTGTGGATCACATCTTTCAAAATCCTCCTTTCATCATTTATACTTTTCTTTCTGGCACTGGGAATGAACACAAGATCTTTACACTAAACTACACTTCCAGCCCTTTTTGTTTTTTATATTGAGACAGTGTCTTGTTAAATTGCCTATGATAGGGCCAGTGAAATAGCTCAGCAGACTAAGTGCCTGCTTAGGCAAGCACAGGGACTGTGGTTTCACACACCTGTAATTCTATTGCTGGGGAGGCTGAAAACAAGAGAATCACTACAAGACCAATCTACATAGTGAGGCCCTGTACCAAATACATTTTAAAATAATTGCCTGTGCTAAGCTCCAACTTGTACTCTGCCTGCCTCAACCTCCCAGAACGCTAGGATTACAAGGTGTATGTTCCCATTTTGTTTGTTTTTGGTTTTTGTTTTTGTATTTTAGGAAAGGGTCTACAAAGTGTTCAGGGTCTCACTACCAGATCTGACTCATAGTGATCTACCTGTTTACAGCCTTCCAAAAGCTGGGATTGATTATAGGTATGTGCCACCACGCCCAGTCTCAATTGCCTTCTCAGCTCACCCTCACAGCACCTGCTCCTATTTTGTGATGAACATCCTCTTTAAGTTCCCTAAGATGATCTGATATAGGATTTCTTTTCTAGTGGTAGTATTCTGCCTTCACATTAATTAAGAGTTTAGCTAATAAGAGACTTTTTTCCTGAATTTAAGACTGCTCTGGTTGTTGAAACTCCAAAGACAGTTGAGAAACCCAGAGTGCCTGATTCTTGAGCCTGATAAGTAACTCGCCTTCCCCCAGCACACCAGAACCTGTGCCACAGGCTTGGGCACTCATTTAGGGGCCCCTTGCTGGGCTACTTCAATCCTGAGCCACACAATCTCAGTGTTGGGGTCACTTCTTATGTTGTGTCTTTTAATCACCTCTGCTTTTCTTTTTTTTTTTTTTTTTTGAGACAGGGTTTCACTATGCAGTTCAGGCTGGCCTTGAGCTCAGTTTTGTAGCCCAGGCTGGTCTCGAACTCGCATGGATCCTCCTGCCTCAGCTTCCCGAGTGCTGGGATTACAGGCATGAGCCACCACGCCCGGCTGCTTTTCTTTCCATGGTATCTTTTGGAATTCCTGTTATTTGAGTGTTGGGCTTCCTAGATTCAACTGCCACTTAAAAACCTTCCCTGTTTTCTGATGATTTAGCTTATTGCTTTCTGGCACAGTTCCTTAATGCTCTCTGTACCCTGTATAAATTCTGTGGTTGCTTCATACTTGTTTTATGAAGAAGGTGGCTATCTTTGAGCACACTGACAATATTAAGTGTTTTTTTTTTTTTTAAGATTTTTTAGCTTCCTCATTTGTCCTTAATTTTTCTAAGCTCCTTTGTTCTTTTTGTCTAGGTGGCATCTCTTTCTATCTGGTAGCATAAGAATCAGGTATTAAAAAGCTGAGAAAATGTGGTGGTAAGATATGTGCAGGAGCCAGGGTGTCATGGTGCACGTTTGTAATCCCAGCACTGAGGGAAAGAGGAGGCTGAGGCAGGAGGATCACAGTGAGTTGAAAGCCAGCCTGGGCTACACACAACTAAATTCAAAGCCAGCTAGAACTGTACAGTGAGACCCTGTTTCAAAGAAACAAGATACATGAAGGATCCCAAAGGTGTTTTTAAGCTTTTTCTTTTTTTTCAGGGACAACTTAAAATTGGCTACTTGGAAATAAGAATATGGCCACCTGTATTTGGGATCCAAGTGCATGTGTGGATAGGGCATCTCAAAACGCTTATGCAGATTTGCACCCAGTCCACGTTTGAAGCATCGTGATTTATCCTGACCCTCTGCTGTACGTGGCTTACTTGGTGCTGGCTGAGAAGTTTCCTGGGTATGCTCAGCTTTCTTGCTAGGCCTCACGCTTGCTATTTGAAAATCTTTTTTTTTTTTTTTTGTCTTTTTGAGACAGGGTCTCGCTATGCAGTTGAGGCTGGTCCTGCACTCACTTTTGTAGCCCAGGCTGGTCTCGAACTCGCACCAATCCTCCTGCCTCAGCCTCCCGAGTGCTGGGATTACAGGTGTGAGCCACCACGCCCGGCTGCTATTTGAAAATCTTAGTCCTGATATTTCTGAGTCTCTTTGATCTCTCTGATGTTCTATATGGTATTACATATATTCAGGCAGTGTCTGGTCCTGCAATTCAGGCTGGCCTCACACTCACTGCACTCCTCCTGCCTCAGCTCCCTAGAATGCTAGGATTACATGTGAGACCTACCCTGCTCGGCTAAAGTGAGTTTTTTTAAAGCTATTGCTTTTGAGTTTGTTTTGTTTTTTGTTTCATAGGGAAACTAAAGCTAAAGTGTTGGCCTTTATTTACATTGCTTTCTAGGCACTTGGATGCCAGGTTCTTCTGTTGTACAAGTCAATAAACGCTCTATCTACTTTCCAGTTCACAGACTTGGGGGTGGGTAGCCTATTGTCCTCTGTTACTTCCTCTACTGTCTTCATAGGCTTTTTTCTGAAACAAATATGAGACATAATTTACATGTCACACAATTCATCTTTTAAGTGTATAAGGAAGTTTTAGTGTATTCAGTTATATAACTACAATGTAATCAGTTTTTGAACATTTTTATCACCCCCCCAAAAGAAACCTCATACCTCAATAGTCATCCTGTTTCTTCCCCCAAGTCCTTACCAGGCTAGGCAATCACTTTTCTACTTCCTGTCTGTATGGAGCTGCCCATTCTGGATACTTGGTATAAATGACATTATACTAAGGTGGTCTGTTGTGACTGGCTTATTTCATTTAACATGTTTTTTCAAGGTTTGCCCATATTGTAGCATATATCAGTGTTCCATTATTCTCTATTGCCAAATAATATTTTATTGTATGGATAGTTTGCACACCCATTCATCAGTTGACTAATGCTTATATTTTTATTTTTTAACTGTTATAAATAATGTTCCTAATAACGTTCATGTTCAAGTTTTTGCATGGACAAATGCTTTTATTTCTGTTGGATATATACCTAGGATTAGACCAAACTGTTGGATCACACAGTATCTCTTATGTCGAACCTGTGAGGAACCCCAAGATGGCTGTCCAAAGCAGCTGTACCATTTTACAATCCTACTAGCAACAGATGAAAGCTCCAGTTACTCCACCTCTTCACCAACACTTATTTTTCTGATTACAACTACCCTCATGGGTGTGAATTTGTACCTCACTTAACTTGAGATTATCATCATGGCTAATGATGTACTTTTTTTATGTAACTACGTAAAATTTCTGCTCTTTCCAGAAATTAGTCGTTTCATATGTGTTATGTTTTACATCTGCTGTTATGGTTTGTGTGTGGTTTCCCCCCAAAGTCTCATGCAGTCCTTGGGGTGCAGTTCTAGGGTTTATGACTAATGCATGATCCAAGGCTGGGATTATGGGAGTGAGTGCTACATGCTCAGGGGAGCTACGCAGACAGCCTGAAGGCAACAGAAGGAGAGGAGAGGCCTGGCCTCTGCCACTGCTGCCACTGCTCCTGCCTTTTGCCTTTGCTCTTTGTTCCTTTCCACCACCATGAACTGCTGCCCTCTGCCATGGGCCCCTCTGCCTAGGAGCCAGCCAAGTGTGACTGAAACCTCCAGACTGTGAGCTGAATAAACCTTTTCTTCCTTAATTTGAGATATTGGGTATTTTGTCCCAGTGACAAGAGAAAAGTAACAGAGACATCCCCTAAAGCTTCATGTGCTCATAGGTGAGGCTGTTGGGAGGTGACTGGGGCATGGAGGCACAGAGAAATGTGATGTTGGAGGGTGAGGCCTCGTCAGAGAAAGCTGTCCTGTGGGGGGGCGCGGGGGGGGGCTGGAAGGGTCTATCTCCCTCCTTCCTCCTCTGATCTCGCTCTGCTTCCTGCCTGCCATGCCACCAGCCACTTCTCTTCTGTGACTGCCATCTGCCAAGCCACTCTGTCTTAGAGCCGACTGACTATGGACTGAAGCCTCTAGGAGCAGGGAGCCACTAAACCTTTAACTTGAGGATGTCGGGGATTCTGTCCCAGCAACAAAAAAGTAAAAGACAAAGTGGTTATTTGCTTTAGAGCAATATCTTTTCAGAACCTTTGCCAACTTGTAAGCTCTCTTTTATAGAGTTCTGAGAGTTCCTTATATATTCTTAGTCCTTTATCAGACATGATTTTCAACATTTCTCTCATTCTATAAGTTGTCCTTTCTTGCTAGTGTCATTTGTGTCACTAATTTTAAATTTTAATAGTGAATCTATTGTCAAAAAATGTCTGTGTTCTTTTAAGAAGTTTATTATTTTTGCTTTACAAACAGGTCAGTGTACATGTTGTTAAATTTCTGTACAATGTGAATATGTTCCTTTTTCCTGTCATTTTAGTGGAATAATATGCCTTGTCCAGTCCATTATGTTCCTTTTCTGAAGTGCATGTAATCAAGTCTTATAAATATTTCTCAAACATTGTCAAAGATAAACTCCTTTTATGCTTTTTGCTCAGGAAAGAACCAGCAGGGTAATAGACTTAGGTTTCTCTTATGTTTCTTAAACATGTTCCCTCCAGCTTGAACCATCGCCAGTACCTGTGTGACTGTCCCACTGGTGGCTTGCACCACTAAAGGTACATACAGGCCTAACCACTATCGTTGGTCTTTAAATGCGATGGTCGTTATGCATGTACCTCCAGTGGTTCAAGATGTCCCTTATGGCCCCATTGTGAACATGTTTAAACAACTGTCAAAAAACCAGCTTTGCATTGCTTTATTGTGGTTTTCATTTATTTGCACTCCCTGGTTACCTCAATATGTTTTTGCTGCCAAAACAGAAACAGCTGTTTTTGTTCCCTATTCTGTACCATAATGTTTACTTATTTCACGGCAAATATTTTACTTTTCATTCTTATTTTTTTCTTTTCTTACACAGAACATATCGTAACATGTTAACATAACTTTTCCTCACTTGATATTTAATTTGTTATTTCTGGCTATTATTTACATGTTGTGAGAATATATTTTACTTGGCCTTGACAGTAAGTTTTAGCAAGTTACATACTTGGATGTAATACTAGTAGCTAGGCTGGTTAAGGGGCGGCCATCAAACCCTGTGTCCAGTGGCTGACCATGAAAAGCTATTTCATTGTAGACTCAGAGGAGCAAAGGTATGCGCAGCTCACCTCACTGTGTACCTGCTGTGTTAGTGTGCAGAGGCTAAGAACACACCACCATCAACTCCAGTCCTATAGGCCTAGATATTAACTAAAAGCTATGTCTAATAGATCAGGCAGGTCACTGTCCCCTGTTCTATACTTTGACCCTGGGCCCAGGGCTGTCAAAGATGAAGGTAACAGGTACAGAACCTTCAATCTAGTCAAGCCAGCCTCATTTTTAGATGCTGCTGTTTGTGGTCCTTCTACTTCTTTCAAATCATTCCTTTCTCAAAAGCTGAAACAGATAAACTCAGTCATATAAACATTTAGCTCACTCATAAAGTACAGATCTTCCTGGAATAACTTTTGTAAAGGTTTTACATCTTTATTATTTTTTTAAAAAGTTTTCATTATTCAAAATCTTTTTTCTTGCAAACTCCTAAGTTGGGGAAGTGATTTTGGCCAGATAGAATTCAAGTCTGTTTTACCAAATTATGAGTGTTCACTAAGAAGCATCAAGTGGCAGGAAAGAATCAGCAGGGTAATAGACGTAGGTTTCGCTTATGTTTCTTTAGTGTGTTCCCTCCAGCTTGGCATGGCTAATTTAAGGCACCCACTGAAGTTGCTAATAGACACTTCAGGAGCAGGGAGGAGGGGGGTGGTGGAATTTGGGAGAACAGAATGGTGTGGAAATAGATAATGGTGATGGTTGTACAGCAACTATGGATATAATCAATGCTCCTGAATTGTACAGCTGAAAGTAGCTAAATGGGGCTCGGGGTTTTGCTCAGTAGTTGGGCTCTTTGCCGGCATGTGTAAAGCCCCGACTTCAATCTCTAGTACAATGTAAAACAGACAGCAAACAGGTAAATTTTATGTTCTGTATATTCTGGCAAAATATAAAGTTGATAGTAAATCATAGTTGGGCAAACAACCAACATTCCGTTTCAAAACTCCAGCGAATGTTGGTGGTGGTGACCAGTCAAGTAAAATGAAGTGAAGTACATGGAAAACAACAGTAGCCCTTTGGTTTCCGGCTTGGCAATGACATGATCTACCTTTTGAAAGAAAATCCCACAACCAGAGTCAAATAGCACATTAGAAAGAATACCTGACTAGATCGCAGCTTCTTACTTTCCAGCCAGCTCTTTTCTCGGAGCAGGGTCTCCTGCTTAGAAAGGATGGCCTCCCGCTTCTTCAGGTCTTCCTCCAGCGCCTCTAATTCCTGGCGTTGGTTCAGAACTTTCTCTACTTCTTCATCCAGCCATTTCTTTTGCTCATCCATTTTCTACATTAAAATTCCAGAGAAATGTTATCATTTGTTTCTCTTTCTGCTATAAGAATAGATGGTCGCAATATAATTTCAGACAGCCTGAAAACAAGAATGAACACTTAGTGAGAGCGCTCCATGTTCCTGGCTGGAACCCGAAGGAGATGAATGTGTTGCTATTGTTTTATAGTAAATTAAAAATTTTTCCCTAGATACATTGAAGAGTCAGGAGAAATGGGGACTGGCAATGACAAAGCAGGCAATTTTCTTCAGGCACACTGTACTGAAAATGCCCGGGCCCTCCCCACAGCAGAGGTGTGTGCCTGCACAACACTGTACACTGTGACCCTCCTCGTGTCTCCCTGGCCCTGAGCTGCCTGATTGACTGTCCTCACCCTTCTCTCAGTTTCACTTGGTGTGTTACCTGACCTGCAGCAGGCACCAAACAAAATATCAAAGGAATATGTAAGTAAACACTTCATTCAATCAGTAAATATAATGAAAAAATTAATACACACAGGAAAACATATAGGTAATAGTGGATAGAAAGAAACCCAGTCTATACTAGACCTTGTCAACTTAAAATATTAATAAGTAAAAGAGCTAGAAAGATACTCCATATAAGTATCTTAGCATTCTCACCAAGGATACCCAAATGGGGTGTGATAATGCATGCTTACAACCTCAGCACTCAGGGGGCTTAGGCAATAAAATCAAAGTTCTAGCTTACTCTGGGCAACTCAGCAATTTAGTGAGACCTGGCCTCAATAAATGAGAAAGGACTGAATATGTACTTCAATGTAAAGGCCCTCAGTTCAGTCCTCAGTACTGAAAAAAAAAAAAAAAAAAAAAAAAATCAGGCTAAATTAAAATAAGGGGCAATACATTTTTTAAACTTCAGATGAACATATTTCAAGTGTAAGGACAATTGTAAGTATACTGTTTTTTTTTTTGTGTGTGTGTGTGTGTGTGTGTGTGTGTGTACGCGCAGGGTCTTACTATGAGCTCAGACTCAGTGATCATCCTGTTTTCAGCCTCCCCAGCACTGGGATTACAGGCACATGCCACCACGCTTGGACTAGTATTGTTTTTATAAAATAAAATTTTCAATTTCTTTGAACCTTGAAATTAGTTTCTGGGTTGTGACATTTTTAAATGTGCTAAAATAATAGCTATTTAATATAGTAATTAATACTTTGGCTCCCAAGTAATTTTTCCTGTGAACAGAAATGTTCAGCAAATTTTTTCTTCTATTCACAAACCCCACCCTAGGCAATGAATGCAACCAAGGCCAGCTTCTGCAAAACAAATCAAGTGTGTGAACCGAAGCATCACTGTATATCGTATCAGTGATGGAGAACTCTCAGAATGAGTGTTACTCTGGTTTTCCTTTAAAACAAATATGTTAGGAGTTATTTTTTTCTAAACTAAAAGCTTAGTGTGTAGGTTTAATTTCAGGGTTGGCACTCTGTGATAAAAAAGCGGGATTGGGACTCAGTTTGGCACTTGGTTTCTGAAAGGCTTCGCCATTGCTGCATTATGTGTACAATTTTTTTTTTCCACTGCAAAGTTCAGAATGGCCTTGGCTCACTTATAGCATAGGCTGGTCTCAAACTCATGATGATCTTCCTACCTCAGCCTTATTTGTACAATTGTGTATGTATTCAGTTTGATTCTGTTTGAATGTAAACTCCTAATTTTCAGAAATATACTTGTCTCCATGGGAGGAACACAGATTTCATATTTACATTCCACAATAGTCAAGGAAGCTCATCTCCACTGAAATAAAAATACAGCACATTTTTGGATGAAAAAATATTTTAATAGCAGAAATTTTAGAAGAAATAGTAGAAATTCAGTGCAAGTCTAGTGTTTAAACATTTTATTCAAAGTCTACCATTTTTTACTTCTACTTAAGACACTCTTCAAAAGTGGGAAAAAAAAAAAAAAAAAACCACTACACAGAATGGACAAACCTGGAGTTGGTTTTTGCTTCCAAAAGGTCCTTTCTTTGTTTCCAAGTTATGCGGATCAAGGTCCTCAGCCTTCAGTGGCAGCCCTTCCTGTCCTGTTTTTAACTGTAGCTCCTATAGAAAAAAAATTAAAATTCCTTATCCATTACTACATGGCTATCATTAAATATGCAGATGACAGCTCACTTGCTCTCTCTCTCTCAGTGGTGGGGATTGAAACTGGGACTTTGTACATGCCAAGTGCACATTCTGTCAGAGAGCCATAGCCTGCAACATTTATGCTCCTAGTTGTACAAACAGAGAAAAATGGTAGGTTAAGGTTGGGGCTATTTGATAAGAAAATAATTTTAGTTTTCCCTAAGTTTTTTTTTTTTTTTTTTTTGGCCCTGAGGCAAAAAGAAATCTTCAAGATTTCCTCACTAAACAGTTTTATTTTTCATTGTTTGTGTTATAAATTAGCTAAGAGCCTAAAATTTACAAGTGATTTTCTCCTTTTCTTGAGCTCATGACCTTCATCTGCCATGGGTGCATATTAGAATTTCAGTAGAAATGCAAAACGGAGGTTAATATGTGTTTCTGGTATTAAAAATACAATCTGTGGCATAAGAGCAGCTTGGTGAGGTGTTGTGGCGCTGTGAAGAGTGTTTTCAAATCCTTTGGTTTGAGGGAGCACTGAGGGAGGCACTGAGGGAGCACTGAGGCCCACTGCTCATGGTGCTCTCTGGGGGTCAGAGAAGATGCTGCCCCCCACCCCCCCAAGTTCAGATACTTACATAGCAATTTAACAGAGTAATTCTGTCTCTACTGACTGCAGTAATTTTAAAAATGGACTTTTATTTGCATATTCTAATTTTGTTTTTCCACTAAATCATGTTTTATGAGACTACTGGGCTGTGACAAATTTGTAACAACATGAAAAACAATACTTTCTCCAATGGGAAACTGCAGGAGCACTGATAGAAAGAAAGGAAAAGGGAAGACTAGCACTTTCCAGCCATGGGAATGGCAGAAAAAGAAGAGATAATAAAAGTCTGTGTCGAGCTGGGCATGGTGGCGCATGCCTGTAATCCTAGCACTTGGGAGGCTGAGGCAGGAGGATCGGTGCGAGTTAGAGACCAGCCTGGGCTACAAAGGTGAGATGAAGGCCAGCCTGGACTGTATAGCGAGACCCTGTCTAAAAAAAAAAAAAAAAAAAAAAAAAAAAAAAAAAAAGAAAAGTCTTGTGTCCCAGTTGTCCTTTCTCTCTCTGCATTTTGTCCCAGAAAGATATGCAAAGGTTATTGGTGAGGGAAGAAGGGCCCTCGCTCACCTGGGAGACAGAACACATACTACAATGCAGAGACCCCCTCACAGGACTCCTAGTCACACTGGGAGACTGGAGAAGCTCCTCAGGCAAGAAGAGCATGAGGCCAATGCAAGCCTGCTTGGGGTGAGAGCAAGCCACTGGGCTAACAAGCCAGACAGAAGATTTAGCAGCCTCACTGTGGGCTTACAGGGCTAGAGGGAGACAACTGTCTCATACTCTAAACTGAAGACAGGCCAGCCCAAGTTATTCAAGCTTGGGCTTCAGCCAGGGGCCCAGGGAGTGCAGACTCCAGCAGTCATACCTTCTATGGGATGCCGGGCTACCTGGACCCCTGCCACCATCCTGAGAAGTAAGGAGCTCAGGAAGGGAGAAGCTGAGGCTGAACCCCGTTACATACGAGACATAAGAATTATTAAAAGGTAATGCTCATGTTCTAAGAGTAAGGTAAGAATAGAGAGCACTTCTCATTGGTTCCTTCTGTATTTCCAGCACAGTAATTACCATGGCGTGCAGGGAGTGGGGTTGCTAACAAAGAAGGCAGTTCTGCTTTAGACTAAATAAATTTCCTGTGCTCATCTGAGTTCCTCTGTGGGTATTTCTGTTATACTTCTAGAAGCTTCACAAACCTGAAAAGCAAGATTCTTTGTTGGTACCAGGAATAGAACGAAGGACCTTGCACTTGCCAGGCAAGTGCTGTGCCACTGAGCTAAATATCCCTAGCCTGAAGGAAAGATTCTTAAATGGAGGCAATCTATACATGAGGCTGAATTCCTATTATTCTTCTTCAGCTACACACACTTGACTCACAGTGCAGTCATCTAATTACTTTCTCCATGTGATGCTCTAAGCATTACTGCCTTTTTCTTTTCTTTTTTTTTGTCTTTTTGAGACAGGGTCTCACTATGGAGTTCAGGCTGTCCTTGAGCTCACTTTTGTAGCCCAGGCTGGTCTTGAACTCACACCGATCCTCCTGTCCCAGCCTCCCGAGTGCTGCGATTACAGGTGTGCGCCACCACACCCGGCTTGCCTTTTTCTTATATTCCTTTTAAATTATCAGAATTATATACGAAGCACTGTTAGACTTGCCTCTATTTAATGATCCTATCTACCCTTCACAATATGCTACAAGACAGGGACTATTACAAAATATTACACTTTGGAGAGAGAGGAGAGAGAGAGAGAGAGAGAGAGAGAGAGAGAGAGAGAGAGAGAGAGAGAGTGAGAGTGAGAGTGAGTGTGTTTTCCTGGTGACCAAACCCAGGGCCATGAGTATGTTCGGTGAGCCTCTACACTGAGTTATAGTCCCATCCCTCAGGGAATGGGTACTTTAGAGAAGTTAAAAGCCCAAGATCATACCACTGCCCACAGTTCTTTTTTACTTGTTTTGTTTTTTGAAACAAGGTCACACTATGTAGTTCAGAACTACATGGTTGAAGTCAATATGAAGCCCAGGCTAGCTACCCTTGGCCTCAAACACACAGCAATCTCCCTGCCTCAGCCTCCTGAGTGCTGGAATTATAGGCATGTGCCATGTGCTTATCTGTGGACCTTTGTTAAGAACTGCATAGATTTTTTAAGAGAACCTATGTATCTTTGGGAACTCTGCTCTTTTTTGTGGAATAACTGCTATACCCCATAAGCTGGGTTATTTTGCTAGAATTAGAGATATGGCTAGAAGGAACAAAAACTGCCCTAGGTAAAACGTAAAAGGCTTACATTACTAGCAGAGTTGTATTTCAGTACCTACATACCCTGAACAAGAGTTCTTTCTTTCCCTGTGTCTTACCAGTTTAGGCTGTCTCACAAGAGATGAAGACCCAAATCCTGAAGACTAACAGGCAGAGCTGTTTCTCACATAGGAGGGAAGGCTTTAATAAGGAGTAGAAATGAAAGTTGAACAAATTTAAGATACTTGGTAGATTAGAACTTAGTGGTTAATTTGGCATGAATAATACAGAAGGGGACAGAACCAATGATGTCTCCACATTTCTAATCCACCCAACCGAGTGGGTCACTATGTCACATAGGCATGCTGGAGAACCACTTTCTTCCTCATGAAGACAGCCAGGAGGGGAACAGTGGGGAGTTTGGAGGATTCTAAATTTATCTAAAGACAGCTTAGTGGAGTTGTAGATGGCTGGATAATACATGAATCTAGGGCTCAAAAGACATCTGGGATTAAAGATTTAATCTGGGAATATCAGGAAAAGGTGAGGTCACCTATAAGAGAGCAGAGGCCACACATGAAGGACAAGAAAAGATGAGCCAGCAAAGACAGATAAGAGCAATGAGAAGGTTGCGGGGAGGGAAAGATGGTACAAAGACAAAGAGGAAATAAGTATTTCCAAGTGGAAGAAATAGTGATCTGGGCTGGGTGCAACAGAGTGTCTAGAGAAAGACTATACCAAAAAATCAGTATCATAGGTGTCCCATAAACATGTGCAATTTTGCATGTATTAAAAATTTTAATAAGGACTTGAGTGGTTTTGAGGGCACTACTAAACTTAAGAGCTTTGAAATACAGCAGAAGTCAGACTAAATAGCATAAGAGAATGAAACAGAGCAGAAGCAGCAGAAACAGTTGAATTTGCCTAGAACTTTGGTTATAAAGGGAAGATACAGGGGCCAGGGAGATAGCTCCGTGGCACAAGTGCCTGCCTGGCAAGTGCAAGGTCATTAATTTTATTCCTGGTCCTGCAAAAAAAAAAAAGTCAATACACTAAAAATTTGAAAAAACTTCAGAAAAATAACTGAACAATATCTAAGTAAGTGGAAAGGTAGCCAGCCCATGGTCATAGACAGGAAGACAGTATTGTCAAGATATCAATATACTCATAAATCTGGACCGACTGCAAAGCCTATCAAAGTTTCAGGGGCTAGGGAGATAGCTTGGTGGCCTACGAGCCTGCCTGGCAAGCACAAGGACCTGATACCATTCCCTGGTACCAAATGCAGTGACAGCCAGGCATGGTGGTACATGCCTATAATTTTAGCACTGGGGAGACTGAGACAGGAGGATCACTGTGTCCAGGCTTCATAGTGAGACCCTGTACCAAATAAATAAATAAATAAATATACTTTTTAATCCATTAAAATTTTTTTTCTCAATAGCCTCTTTTGCAGAAATTGAAAAGTTGATCCTTAAATTTATATGTAATGTCAAGGTCCTTGAATAATGAAAACAATCTTGAAAAAGTAGAGCAAAATTTCCAAGTAAGACGGCACACAGCTATAATTGCAGCACTCAGGAGGCTGAGGCAGATCTGTGAATTGGAAACATACCACCTATGTAAAATGAGAAGCCAGGCAGGGTGGCTCCTGTCTATAATCCCAGCAGGGGCTGAGTTCAAGGCCAACCTAGGCTCCATAATGAGTTCAAGACCAGCCTGAAATACATAAGAGACACCCTATCTCATTTAATTTAAAATTTGAATAAATAAATAAAATAATAACAAAAGAGAGCAAACTGGAGGGCTTACTTCCTGATTTGAAAACTATACTATAAAGCTGCAGTAACCAAAATAGTGTGGCACTGCCATGAAGATAGATAAGCCAGTGGAATAGAAAAGAAAGTTCAGAAATTATGTATCTATAGCCAGCTGAATTTTGTTGGTCTGACAATGCCTTCAGGGCACAGTGGGTGAGGCTTGTAGAGCTGGGGATCAAACCCAGGCTCCCTGCGCCTGAGTGCATTTGTGTGAGCAGATGCTTAAACAACTGTGGCAGTCCACAGCCCCCCCCCACTAAATTTTATTTTATTTTACTTTTATTTTTTTTTATTATGGCTGGCTCAGCCTACCCTGCAGGTGGGGCTGGTACAGCATATGGTGCCAGGGATCCCTGCAGTTGCCTAGGTTTGCCTAAGCAGCCACTTGAGACCACTGAGCTATCTCACCAGCCATTTTATTTTATTCCCCCCCAACTAAATTTTAAAGATTAAAGATTATGCATATAAGCCTAATAATACCAGCAAGTTGGGAGGCTGAGGCAAATAGTATAGCAAGTTTCAGACCAGTACAGACAATTTTCTGAGACCTTATCTCATAATAAAAAATAAAAGGGGTTGGAAATGTACTTCAGGTTTAGTATACCACATACTACTGGTGTTGAGCTCAGGTATCACAACAACAAAACATATATAAAGTATACAACATATTTTAATATACATATATGTAATGAAGTGATTGCTACAGTCAAGCTAATCAATGTATCTAGCTACTTACTACTATGTTTTATTTTGTTTTGTTTTAGTGAGTTCTGACTTATATATTGCCCATGCTGGTCTTGAATTGCCAGGCTTAAGAGATCCCCCTACCTCAGCCTCCTGAGCACCACTATTCTCAGTTTTATAATGGAATATTACTTAGCCATAAAAGGCAATGGAACAGCCAGGGGTGGTGGTTCATGCCTGTAATCCCAGCACTTGGGAGGCTGAGTCAGGAGGATCGATGTGAGTTCGAGACCAGCCTGGGCTACAAAAGTGAGCTCAA
>PVJA010015392.1:0-45448 GCA_004027025.1 Myocastor coypus | reverse complement strand
TTGCAGGCATAGAGGTGTGAGGCCTAGCATTTCTGTTGTCTATTGGTACTATAACAAATTAACCCACACGTAGGGGTTTTAAACAGCAGAACTGATGCTCTCCCAGTTGTGTAGCTTGGAAGTCTGACATGGATTTTGAACAATCAAGAGGTCAGTAGTTCTTTTCCGAAGACTCTCTACTCATTTTTTTTTTTTTTTTCACTCCAGTTGTGGACAAAATTAAGTTGACTGCAGTTGGAGGACTAAGATCTATGTTTTCTGGTTGGCTGTCAGCTGCAAGCCACTGCAGGGTTGAGAGGCCTCAGCGCATGGCCCCCTCTATCTTTAAAGTCAGGGACAGTGGGTTAAGTCCTTTCAACATCACATTGGCTCAACCACAGATAGGGAATGTCCCTTTTTGCCATTTACAATATCCACTGCTTCTGGGAATTACAGCCAACCTCTTTGGACATCTGAGAGTGGAAGCTTAGACTGACAAGGAGCAGACTGGTTACTGGGAGGATGGGAGACCTATTTGCTTTATATAAATGCTCATTTTCACTGGAGAACATGAAATTGGGAGTGCCAAATAAGAACTGAAGGATTTCTGGGTAAGAGGCTCTTCCCATTTTGAGCGTCTCTTTAAAACAATAAATGCTGATATATCGTTAACGTTAATAGCATAAAAAAGTACTTAGAAAATAAATGGGGGAAAAAAAGAAAAGAAATGGGGTATGAATCATAGAATTTTTAAAAAGGACCTAGAGATCATCATAAAGAATGTGTTATGGGCCAGCTAGATAGCTCAGTGGATTAAAGCACCTGCTTAGGTAGATTCAGGGACAGAGATTCAATTCCTGGGGTCATGCCAGCCCTGCCCCTGAGGCATACTGAGACAAGCCAGTGAGACTGGATGTGATGGCACATGCCTATAATCCCAGCACTTGGAAGACTGAAAATAGGAGAATCACTATGAGTCCAATCTGTGTAGTGAGACCCTGTCCTACATACATTAAAAAAAAAAAAAAAAAGTGTTACACTTTTTCAGATAACTATAGATTTATGTAAAACTGTAAGAAAATAATCCCTCTACACAGTTTCCCCCAGTAGTAATATGTTTTTAAGTACCTGGCATAGGTAGTCTGTCATTTGTTTGACGGTCATTCGGGTGAGTGTGTACATGTAGTCCTACAGTGTTACCATGTGGAGATTCCAATAACCAGTACAGTCAAGATTAGAACAATTTAGCTCGGTTTAGAGCAAGTTCCTTGTGCAGTGGGAGTTCTACCTGGGTGCTTCAAGGGCTGCCACACAGAGGAGGTAGGGGTTAGGCTGAGGAAGCAGCCCTCCAAGCATTTTGCTTTCCCATTAAACAGAAGTCTGCTATTATCTGTTTTAGGCTGAGACTACGTGTGCTAAATTATCTGATGGAAGTAGCCGGGCGTGGTGGCGCACGCCTGTAATCCCAGCACTCGGGAGGCTGAGGCAGGAGGATCGCTGTGAGTTCGAGACCAGCCTGGGCTACAAAAGTGAGCTCAAGGCCAGCCTGAACTGCACAGTGAGACCCTGTCTCAAAAAGACAAAAAAAAAAAAGGAGTACCCCAGGGCTGAAAACCATTGGCTTGGGCCAGTGTGTTAGCTTTGCGGAGGAGAAACTGTATGCATGCGTGTCTGTGGGCTCCAGCATTAAAGTGTCAGGAGAGTAAGAATTTTAGTTGGTTCTCTTCCAGGTATGTAGTAAGTAATCAATCAGTGCCTTGAGGAAATACTTGACTTCAGTTGGCAGAGTGTGGAGGACTCGTGAACATGTAAACATGAATAACTTCATTATTTGGATGGCTAGATCTCTTGGTTATTGGAAGATGCTTTCTGTGCATAGTTAGAATTAATACAAGGATAATGGACAGAATTTAAGGTATAATGGGTTGTTTGTTGATTTTGTAGTCTTTGGACAAAGCATTTAGTTTTGAGGAGTTAAGAGAAACACTCACAGCTACTGTACTTTGGAGAGGAACAACTAGAGTCTGGTGGGATATCACAAGAGAACAGAACATGCCTGCACACAAGATTTGAAGGAAATGGGACACCTTTTTTCAGTGTCTAGGAAGTAGTCCTGAGAAGATTGATTGTATAATAGAATTATTATAGAACAATAGCAATGAGCAATAAGCAAAGGTGTATTTTACACTCAATATATGGAAAGCCTTCTTCTTCTTCTTCTTCTTTTTTTTTTTTTGAGTCAGGGTGTTGCTGTGTAGCCTAGGTTGGACTTGAACTCACAGCAATCCTGCCTCAGCCTCCCGAGTGCTGGGATTAAAGGCATGCGCCACCACGCCCGGCTTGGAAAGCCTTTTCTAATAAGTAAAGTTATTTCAGCCAAGAATTGTGGCACATGTGTAATCCCAGAACTTGAGAGGCTGAAGCAGGAGTTTGCCTCAAGGTTGAGGCCAGTCTGGGCCACATAGCGAGTTCAATAGTAAGCTCCTAACCTGGAGTATGAAGTGAGTAGAACTGCTTCAAACTGGAACGGAAGTCCTTGTAGAGCGGTGAGCTTTCTGCCGCTGAAATCATTCAAACTGAAGCTAATAAAAGACAGACTTGAGGGATTTCTTCACTGGGTAGGAAATGAAGCTTTATGATCACTAGGTTTCCTTCTAGCCAAAAACTGCACCATGTAGAAGAGCACATGATAAAGAGGATCAAGGCCTAACTGACCTTCCCTGTGCGCACAAAGGAGCATTCCGCCTCTGGAAAATGAGCTGGCATGCTAGCAGGTTGTGAGAGCTGGGGAAGAGCTCACAAAGCTGAGACCCAGATGTTCATAAAACGAGGCGGATGAATCTCGTGCTACTCTAATTGCTTGTGTCCATGTCTAAATTAATAAAAGTGAAGAAAGCCAAATGCTCAGGGCTCTCTGTCGACGAGAGGCAAGGGGTCCTGGATCCTCTTTCTAAATTAATTCTGTATCTTTTTGCTATTTCTTCTCATTTTCCTCCCAATTGTGGACAAACTACTGACTGGTTCCTACAAGTGGTACCTAAACAGGGACCCAACTGGGGAAGGTCTGCCTGGGCAAAGAGTAGAGAGTAAGCAACAGGGATTCTGCAGTGGAGGGGGGCCAAGTAGGCCAGCAAAAGAAAAAGCAAGCAAGCAAAAGGAACGTGAGTACACATAGAAAACCTTCCCAGCCAGGGTAACGGGGCAGAATCTGCCCACCAAAGTGCAGTGTCGTATGCCTTTATTGGATATTCTGTTGCACCAGCCTGGCACTCAAGTTAGTACCTAATCGCATTCTCATACAAGATCTCACCTGACATAATCCTTGCTTTCCTCAGATTGGCACATTTGAGGTAAAGTTGGGATCTAGTGGGAGAAGGCTTGGAGCATGCTGACAGCCAGGGATTGTTTACATCCGCTGAAACTTTCTCCTTCTGGAGCTTCTTTGTCCTTTATCCTCTAGAAAACATCCCACACCTGGTGCACCCTTGAGCAAAAATAAAAATGAGGGTAAGAACCTTGGTCCCCTTCTTTATTTTATTTTTTTTTTTATTTTTGTCTTTTTGAGAGCCTTGAGCTCACTTTTGTAGCCCAGGCTGGTCTCGAACTCACACTGATCCTCCTGCCTCAGCCTCCCAAGTGCTGGGATTACAGGCATGAGCTACCATGCCCGGCTTTGGTCCCCTTCTAATTCGCTTCTTTTTCTTCCTTCCCTTCCACCTGTGGTTGATTGAGAAGTGGTATCTCCTTTATCAAAGATTGGTTAGACAGGCTGCACTTAGCAGTGAGCACTTTGGGGTATGCGCAGTTCCAATTACTATTTATCCCTACCCTAAAAATGCACAACAAAATGTTCATAGGCATAATCCTCTGGAGTGTAAATTGCTTAAAGAATTAGAGCCCGCTGCCACGAACAATGGGTTTCAAGCATCTTTCACGTTGGGCTTGTTGAAGTCTGTCCTAGGAGCTTTATGCTTGGCTCCATTAGACATGAAGAATTTGGTTACGTCCTGCCTTTCTGCAGGGTAATATTTAGATTTTCATGTTAATCTTCAAGAGTTAGCAGCTGAACAAGCACGACAGACTTGAGGGGCAGGACATCCTGTGATTACTGAGGATATGCTGTTAGGAACAGGTTCATACTCAGATCTAGTCCCACCGTTAACCCTTCCAGGCCGGGCTTACCAGGAAATAGCTCTCATAATGAAACAAGCCTGGGCAACTGTTCCTGTGGGAGGTATTCCCACTCAGTCCTTTTCATGCATTCTTCAGGGCTCAGGGGAGACATATGTCCAAGTGCTAGGCAGGTGGCAAGAAGCTGTCTGATGGCAGCACATGCCCAAGCAGCAGAGATTTTTGTGTAAGCAAGCACTAGGGGCCATCCAAGCAACTAAGAATCTTGGAAACTATGCCAAGATGTGGGTAACAGAGGTCATAAGTCCTTTCTTTTTTCTTTCTTTCTTTCTTTCTTTCTTTCTTTCTTTCTTTCTTTCTTTCTTTCTTTCTTTCTTTCGACAAGTTCTTGCTATGCAGCTCAGGGTAGTCTTGAGCATTCTTTGGAACCCAGGCTGGTCTCAAACTCACAATGACCCTCCTGTCTCCGCCTCCCACCTGCTGGGATTACAGGTGTGCACCACCACACCAGGATCTAAGTCCTCTATGTTTGCTCAAGCTATGTTTGATTTATTTATTTATTTATTTATTTATTTTGAGGCAGGGTCTCACTATGCAGTTGAGGCTGGCCTTGAGCTCACTTTTGTAGCCCAGGCTGGTCTCGAACTCGCACCGATCCTCCTGCCTCAGCCTCCCAAGTGCTGGGATTACAGGCGTGAGCCACCACGCCCGGCTAAGCTATGTTTGATTTCATTAAACAAAATCAGGATTCTCCAAAAATGTTGTGACTGTGGCAAAACAGGGCATATCTGCAAACAGGGCACTCAACCCCAGGCAAGATAGGGTGCAACTGAGCCCTTGTCCCAGATATTAAAAAGAAAACCATTGTCCTACTCAATGTTGCTTTAATAATTATCAAGATGGCGCTCCATGGGTGGGGCATTCCTGGCACAGGCTTATGGCTGCAAGCCTCAGTGGGTCTCTGGAGGACAGTTGAGTCCTTATTACCAGAATCCCATGAAGCGTAGATTGGACCTTCCCACTGCTGAATAGGTAGGTAGCTTTCTTGGCAGAGATGACCCTGTTAAAATCCCACAGGGATCTGGGGACCTATTCTCTTAGGTCCTATGGGTCTAAAGGAAAAAGTAGATAAAATTTACAGGATGTTAATGTTCTCCATGGGATTATTGATTCAGACTATTTGGGGGAAATTCAGGTTGTGGTTTAGTCACTTGATGCTTGGGTTTTTGAATCAGGAGATATTTTTAAAAATTTTTTTTCTTGTTTTAGAACTTTTGTTTGTTTATTTATTTTTATGGCCGGCTCAGCCTGCCCTGAGGGCAGGGCTGGTGCAGCATGTGGTGCCGGGGATCGAACTGCGGTCCCTGCAGCCACCTAAGCTTTCCTAAGCAGGCGCTTTAGACCACTGAGCCATCCTGCTGGGCCCCAGGAGATATTATATTGTTATGTTGCTCAACTGATTTATGGGCTGTCAGATACTACCCAAGAAGCTAAGGCTTTAACAGCATTTCTCCGTGCCCCCCAGGTGTTTTTTTTTTTAAACTCAAGATATTGTAGGCTACAGACCCATGTATAGTCTTAGGGACTAAAGGAGAAAAGAAAGGTTTGTGTTAGTACTTCTTGGATAACGAAATGCCAGTATTTTGTATTCTGAGTAACCAAAGGTAATAATATGCGATGCATTAAGCATTGTCACCCTTTTTTGGCAGGACCAGGGTTCGAACTCATGACCTTGTACTTGACAGGCAGGCACTCGTGCCACAAAGTTATGTCCCCAGCCCTACCCTATCATCTTGTTTTGAATTTTATTTATTTATTTATTTTGTCTTTTTGAGAAAGGGTCTCATCATGCAGTCCAGGCTGGCCTTGAGCTGGCCTTTATAGCCCAGGCTGGTCTCGAACTTGCACCGATCCTCCTGCCTCAGCCTCCCAATTGCTGGGATTATAGGCATGCGCCACCACGCCCGGCTTGAATTATTTTCTCTTAAAAAAACTTGAGTTTTCTTTTCTTCTTCTGCCTGTTTCTGCTGCAGTTTACAGTGCGGTTATGGTCAAGTCCAAGAACCACACCATGCAAAACCAGTCCTGAAAATAGCACAGAAATGGCATTAAGAAATCTTGGCCACAAAGACATGAATCTGAAGGGGGCAGATACCAAGTTCCTTAGCAACATGCATTTTGCTAAGAAGCACAACAAGAAGGGCTTCAAGAAGATATGAGCAAACAATGCCAAGGCCATGAGTGCATGCACCAAGGCTATCAAGGCCCTCGTCAAACCCAAGGAGGTCAAGTCCAGGATCATCCCAGAGGGAGTAAACCGCAAACTCGCTCGGCTTGCCTATACTGCCCACCCTAGCGTGGGAAGCATATCCATGCCTGCGTTGCAAGGGCCACAGGCCTTGCTGGCCAAAGGCCCAGGCTCCAGCTTCTGCTCAGCCTAGCCTCCCAAAGGTGCCCAGACTTCCAGGAAGTACCATAGTGAAAGCCTCTTATCTGCTGATATAAAAGTGGGAGGACTGGTGTGAACCCTGGTGTACTATCTGGATTTCAGAGGGGGACTGATATCCTCCTGTGCTCTTTGTACATATAAACCTGAGGCAGGATAAAGAAAAAAAAAAAATTACAAAGTTATGGGGCTGGGAAGATAGCTCCAAGGCACAAGTGCCTGCCTGGCCAGTGCAAGGTCATGAGTTTGAACCCTGGTCCTGGAAAGAAAAAAAATTTTTGAAAAATTAATTTCACTTAAAAGGTAATGATATGCTGTATTAACCATTGTCAGCTTCCTATTCTTTTGTTTTGAAATTTGGCTATTTTATCTCTTTAAAAAAAAGATTAAAGGAAGTGGGCCAGGGTGATAGCTCCATGGTACAAGTGCCTGTCTGGCAAGTGCAAAGTCATGAGTTGAACCCTGGTCCTGGAAAGAAAAAAAAAAGATTAAAAGAAGACGTTTTGTGGGCTCATGGGTGCAGGTGCAGATGTTTTGGTGAAGGCTTCATCTCGTGGTCACCTGCCTGGCCCACTCAAGCAGCAGCCACTACCTTGGTAGACCTCAGGTCACCCAGGCAGATTACACAGTGTCATGGCTTAGGGTTTTTGCAAGAGGAACAACACAATACAGGACACACATTTTATAAGATTATTTATAATGGATCCTCCAAAAACTCATGTATACAGAGTACAGGAAATCTGTCCACACATTAAAGACCAAAGACTCCACCTGAGAGTCTAGAACTCACAATAATGTCCTGAATGTGCCCAGATGAAGACCTAGAGCTCATAACACGCCTCCCAAAGTCCAGCTGGAGGCCTAGAGCCCATGACAATGTCTCATGCAGGCCTGTTTCATATATATTATATGGAGGATACAATGCTTGCTGTCAGTTCTCCACAAGTTACCCTTCTCTTCACAAAAACCAACCAGGCTTTATTACAACATGGATTATGCATAGCCCCAGAGAAAATTCAGACTATCTCCCCTACGGGAACTCTGATAACAGAAAGAGCAGTTCAAGCCCAGAAATTAACATTAAGAAGAGACTCATTACAAACATTAAATGATTCCCACAAATTACTGGATTCATCCAAAACTAGGAATACCTACAGATCTGTTAAGTAATCTATGTAAAACATAAGCAGAATCAGACTTAATTCTCCCTATACCCTAAGAGCTGAAGCCCTTAAAGAACTCCAGAAGGTAGAAGCTGCTTTGGCAAATGAACAGGTTTTGAATTAGTCTGGCTGCCTCTTACGCTGATCATGCTGCCCACCCCTCACTCTCCCACTAACTTCTTGGTCCTTACCTGTGGCTTTAAACCTGCCAGATCACTGCATGCCATACTGCAGTCTTGCCCAGCATGCCAAATTTTACCTACATCAACTTCATCAGAAGGCTGTAATCCCATAAGGCTTCCAAGGAGGAGCTACGGCAAATAGATGTAATACAGGTATCCTGACTTGGTTACTTCAGTTTGTCAGTATAGATATTTAAATATCATTTTATGTATACTATCTGCCATGCAGGCAAGACTACAGGACATACACAGCAACACTGTCTCTCAGCATTTGCAAAAACGGGAGTCCCTAAGACAAGAAAAACAGATAACGGCCCTGCCTATTGAAGTGGGAGCTTTCAAAGATTTTCACAACAATGGATGTTATCCATTCTACTGGAATTCCTTATAATCCACAAAGGCAAACTATTGTTGCACATGCGCGTTTGACGTTAAAATGGCAGTTACAAAAACAAAATGGGGGAATAATTCCTAATAAGCCACAAGACTGTCTTGATCTTGCAACATGTACACTTCAGTTTTTCAACGTTCTTGGTGATTTAAATAGCATCCTGGTGAAATGACATTGGTTGAAAGTATGAGCATAGGGCCAGTGAGATCGCTCAGCGGTGTAAAGCACCTGTTTAGGAAAGCTTAGGCAGCCGCAGGGACTGTGCTTCAATCCCTGGTACCACATGCTGTGCCAGCCCCACCCCCAAGGCAGGCTGAGCTGGCCATTAAATAAATAAATAAATAAATAAATAAATAAATAAATAAATAAATAAATAAATATTTTTTAAAAAAAGAAAGTATGAACATGGGGAAAAAGGAGAAAGCTCAAGTGTTATTTATGGTGATTAGTGGGATGGGGAAATGGAAGAACCGGTTACCCTGTTGGCACTGGGTGGTGATTTGCTTGTTACTGCAGAAAATAGATGGAATGTGTGGGTGCCCTGTAGGAGCACATGACCAGGGAGGGGTCACCCCCAGGAAGTGCCCATGGTGGAGTTTGACTCTGCTCTCCTCACCAGTGAGACCCTTCTTCCCGATGACAACTGAAGAAAATTACTCAGGAAGCAGAAAGACTTGTCCATTGTCAAGACCCGTCCAGAAGAGATTGTCTCATTGCTGGGATATGAATCCCTGATGTCTACTGATGGCCTGTATGTAGAACCCCTGGGGAACACCTCTGCCCCCCGATCACAATTATGATACTCCTCAGCTGAAAGTGACCGGAACAGTTTTCACCCCTTGCCTCCCTGTGGCAGCTAGGGGTGCTTCTTCAGACAGGGAGCAACTAAGTTAAGTTAGAAATATTATAGGCAGTCGGACAGTGCTAGGCCCTCGAGAGGAGGTGGGACAGACACATTCCACTTGTGGGTGGAGCACAGTCATTAAAAGCCAGGCCTCAAAACAATAGATAGAATGACCACACCTACGGACTCACCTGTGGATGAGGAGCAGAGACTAATATACTCAGCTGCTGCTGTTACAAAATCAAAAATGGGGGGATGCGGGAGACCAGAAAATAAAGACTGAGGCCTAATCAACTTTCACTGTGGATATGAAGAGGGAACCACAGCTGAGTAGCAGGCATGCGGGCATGCTGCACATTCTAGGGAAGAGTCACCCCAGCTGACATCTGGCCTACATCTATACATACTTAGTCTACCCTCCTAAGTATGAAGACAAACACCTGATTATTTGCTTATATAAGATTCCTTACGAGAAAACTGATACACTATGTATTTACTTTCAACATATTTATTGAGCGTCTATCATGTACCTAGTGGTGCTATCGTACTGAAGGTACAGCGATGACGAGAGGTGATTCTTACCTTTGGCAAAGTGAGCATGAGAACAGAGGAGAGCACAGGATGGTGTATACCTACAGTACTGTGGTCCTATATAATTATTAAGTTATAACAGTAATACAGAAATAAAACAATTTAAAAATAGGATTTTTTTTTAGAATTTTTTATTTTATTTTCTTGTTTCAGAACTTTTGTTTGTTTATTTATTTTTATGGCTGGCTCAACCTGCCCTGAGGGCAGGGCTGGCGCAGCATGTGGTGCTGGGGATCAAACCGCCGTCCCTGTAGCCGCCTGCGGGCGCTTTAGACCACTGAGCCATCCTGCCGGGCCCCAAAATAGGAATGTTAATATGTTAAATAAGCCGGGCGTGACGGCTCACGCCTGTAATCCCAGCACTTGGGAGGCTGAGGCAGGAGAATTGGTGCGAGTTCGAGACCAGCCTGGGCTACAAGTGAGCTCAAGGCCAGCCTCAACTGCATAGTGAGACCCTGTCTCAAAAAAGACAAAAAAAAAAAAAAAATGTTAAATAGACTGAGATTGGAAGATGATAAAGAAAATTATATTCAATCAGATACTAAGGACAGAAAAGAGAACAAATTATTTAATTTTATTAAAAATTTCAGTTTATAACCAAAATATACAACCACTACATTTAAAAGTTTGTACACTCACAGTTAAAGTGCTAAGAAAAAACATTTACAAAAACTGACATCAGTCTACTGTAAACAAAATAAATCTACAAGAGCAGAGTGCAAAGCACATCCAGCTAGTGTGAAGTACAGTTCATGCTCTACCCAAGTGCACTTGCCCTATACAGATCCCAACAACAGCAACGTTTCCACTCATCTGAAAACGAACAATTTCAGTAAATGTATAAAAAGAAGCATGAGAAACTAATGACACAAAATACAAGTCTTCAGTGTAAACATTAAGTAGATGATTATACGATAAAGCAAAATTAAAATTCCAGAATCAATTTATGGTCACCTCAGAAGTTTAATTCAGTATGGGATTGGAAAAAACTAAATTGCTAAGTACCTGCTATTTAAAAATAACAATTCTTTAGAGTAAAAAGGATTATCTTCCCTAGTCTTACATCTCTTAACAAATTGGAGGTTACAACAAAGTGGGGGCTTTATTTTACAAGCATGGAGAGTGTTCACCTGTAAATTTCCTACCAATGAACAGAGCTGGAAGAGAGACCTAGCAGCGAGGTGAGGTAGAATGAGAGAGAAACACGGTCTGAGAAGAGTACAATGAGCGCCATTTTGCTCCAGACACCACCTCAATTGAAGGAAAACATCAGCGTCAGCAGCCTGATTGCATAAGACCCATAAATACAGTGACCCGCTCCCTTCTTAAAGGTCACTCAAAGTATACAGTCCTTTCAGACATCACATGGCTTCCGGGTAAGGGGGCAGATTTCTAAATTAGGTCACTTTGTGATACTTCTTGCCTCAAAAATAGTCTTACCAACACTAACAAAATAATTTTCGCTTTTGTTTTAAAGTTCAGTTTTTTGCTCATTCAGATTAATTTGTGGCAACAGCAACATGTCTGTTTTTAATGCAGATTTCTCTGAGAAAAAAGGGCTAGAGTCACTAAGGTTTTAATATGAATGATTTAAAACAAATTTCTATTTCTGAACATGTATGATGGGTCACAGTTTGGAAGTAGTGATCAGGACATTTGGGACAGAAGGCGGGCAGAAAATTTTGGGGGATACAGCAGGTGAGGAGCAGGTCAGAATGAGTATGTACATAGGCATGACTGGGGTAACAAACACACTGTATGAAATAAACAGAACAGTCATTGACATTAACGTTAGCTTTCTCCACTGTAAAATTTTAACCCAGTATCAGATCCCCACAATAATTCTACAATATACTATGCACTAGGTTAGCTTTTGCTGGCTATTATCCTTGTTATTCATAATTCAATTTATGTAGGGAGATATAATCTAAAGTTGAAACAACCTGATAAACAACTTTCTGAGTTTCCTATATAGGAACTTCATCTTTTTATATGCATTTTAATATTCATATATTTTTATTCTTATACCATGAAACATAAGCATAAAGGAAATCTTTAAATGAAATTTTATGGAAAATTGATTATATAAGATACTATTCATTATTTTATAGAATGTCTGCCAAGAGGACATGATTCTTTAGTTAGCAAAATTTGAGTTGACATTAGAAGCGAGGAGTTATTTTGCATCTAAGTGATACCTACAGACCAACATGTACCTTGATTACTATGCTAACACCTAAACTTGAAAACTACACATGGATTTGGTGAAAGACTTATTATGTAATTTACATCCAAAAGGTATTGTTTTAATTTGACATAGCATCTTTGAAAACCAGAGAATTCAGCAATACGATGAAGTAGAACTGTTTTAAGAAGCCTGTGGTTCTCTGTGGACTCTCTTTCATAAAGCCCAATAACTGGCTGATCAAAAGAACTAGGACGACAGCTTAGACTGTCTACTCTAAAGGCTTTTTGTTTAGTTGTTTCTTGAGTACATGTTATGAAATTACTAACATTTGGTTACTTCTGAACCAAATGTTCAAGCAAGAAATGTAGCAAGAACCTCCCAGGCCGGATTCTCAGACAGAACAAGTGAGCTACAGGAGAGCCGTGTGCTGACAGCAGGCCAGATCATCTAACAGGTACAACAAGGTGCAATGCCAAGGAAGCGAGCCAAAGCAGAAAGGGGCTCACAGAAATATATATGCACTCTGGGTGTCACGCTGTGCCGAAAGTGAAATAGCTAAAGATCACTTTCTTTCTTTCTTTCTTTCTTTCTTTCTTTCTTTCTTTCTTTCTTTCTTTCCTTCCTTTCTTCCTTTTTTTTTTTTTTTTTTTTTTTTTTTTTTTTTTTTTTTTTTTTTTTTTTTTTCTTTCTTTTTTTTTTTTTTTTTTTTTTTTTTTGTCTTTTTGACAGGGTCTTGCTATGCAGTTCAGGCTGGCCCTGAGCTCACTTTTGTAGCTCAGGCCGGTCTTGAACTCACAGTGATCCTCCTGCCTCAGCCTCCCAAGTGCTGGGATTATAAGCGTGCAGCACTACACCCAGCTAACATCACTATTAATTATATTCTTCCAAATTCACCGTCACATTAAAGTTCAGAAAAGTGTTTTTTGTAATTTAAACATTTCAATTCCAAAGAAACACACAGCTATTTGAAATAGCAAAATAAGCAAGTTTAGTTTCACTTTGGAGTTGTCAGTAAACTTTTCTTTTGAGATCTGGTGGAAAGGACAGTGGTAGTGGTGTCTTCATCTCGCAAAGTGTGTGTCCAGTATATGAAGTACCCCTTCATATACACAGTACTTTTAAACTTCAATGAGAGCTCAAAAGCAAAATTTGACAGTTAAAAATAAAAGCAGAAATTGTTTGAAGTTAGTATTCAAGACATATGAAACAGGATTATCCTAGAGAAGGTAGGTATTTAGAAAGATGAGTGAGAAAACATTCAGATTTAGCCTCATGGCTGTAGTAGAAATAGCACCTGATGACAAAAGAACTTCCAGACTGATGTTTCTACACTGGAGAGTCCTTTTCATGATTTTTAAAATTTGAAGTTCACATACAAAGAAGAAACATTATTATTTTCAAGTATACAGTCACTTCATCTTAATATAAAAAGAACTGCTTTATTGATCTTGTCAGGAATAAATTATTTCATGTTTCTGTTGACAAGATCAGGTCAGGGAACATTTATCTGAGGCAAGGATAAGAGAAGACATCTGCCAATTTCCTTTTCAAACCTGAACAGAGAAGGTGTAGCTCAATAGGTAAGTGGTGGATAGGTGAATATAAATCACCCTAGGATTACTAGTCTTATACAATCTCATTATTACAACCCAGAAAATATGCACAGAAATTAGACTTTGGGTGGAAATGTAACAAACATGACAACAAAGACTTGCAAGGCCCGAAAATGGAAACTCTGTTCTTTTTACAAGCATTCTCAATAACATTACGACACAGTCATGTGCTGTTCATAATGTGGACACTGTCTGCAAAATGCATCATGAGGCAATTTTGCCTTTGAGTGAAAAGCATAGGGTATACTCACAATCTAGCATCACTAGGGGATATAATTTTATGGGCCCATTATAGATGTGGCCAGTTCATAACTGAAACATTGCTATATGAACATTTAGGCATCTCTGAATTAAACGGGTAGTATCTTATTTAATTTCTAGAAGCCAAGAAGGTTACATATCTAGTAAAATGACGTAAGACAAGGAAACAAATGTAGCTAAAGAAATCATATTAGAAGCTAGTACATCATCCTATTTTAATTTTGCATCATTCTCTCTACTCATAAGACCTCAAATGTAAAACCCTTACTGTAAATCTAAAGACTGGAGTGCTCAGGAGATTGAGATGAGCTAATGTAGATGATCAGAATGAAGACAATGATCTTTAAAAGTAATATGAAGCTCTTTGGCCTTTTTCTCAGAGAACACTGTTACCTGCAAAAGAATACTGCTAACAGGCCAAATAGTGGAATCTCAACACTTTACAGTAACAAAGGAGCCTTTTCTGGAAACCTATCTTGCATAGCCAGAGAAAATAACAAAGCACATTTATTTCTAACTATTTTAACCAGGGCATTTGCTTGCCCATGAAAATCTAGCAACTGTATTTATTCAAAGAACCTAAAAAATGCAGTTTAGGAATAGCTATAACAAAACATCAATCAGTTCCTCTATAATTTCTTTCAAATTTTATAATTATTTCAATGTTGGGTAAAACCTGATAGTTTTTAAGTAAGGAATGGGCCAGGGTTATCATTTAATTGTCCATTAATTTTATCCTGAATATATTTGTTTTTTGCTTAGACTTAAACCCAGAGCCTCGTACATGCCAGGGAAATGCTTTACTACTGACCTAAACTAAGCCTCAATGAGTTCACTCTGCAAAATTTAGGCTAACTAGCCATGTTCTTATAGAAGAGAACAAAGATCACCAAGTTTTATGATATTCTTTTCTGGATATAAACTTAAGGTGCTAACAAAATCCTTAAAGGTCAGGGACATTATTTGTAACTTTTTTACTTTTATTGATCTCTAATTTTCCTTTCTAAAAAACTACTTAAGTCATGGATAGAAAACAAAGTTAACACCTCTGAATCCTATCAAGGTATGTCTAAATTCCACTAAGAGTACACATTGATCTAATAAATATGCTTCGTGGGAAGAAAAAAAAGCCCAAATTATGATTATAAAATAATCATAGGTTAAATATAACCTAATCTAATGTCTTCACTGCCTTCATTTACAGATGAGGAAATAGAGGCTGTAAGAGGTAAAATGCTTTTTCTAAGTTATATAGCTCACAGAAAAGAGGCAAGACTAAATCTAAGGAGACTTGACTTAAAATCTTGGTATGCTTTTAAAATAATGGAATGCAATTTACCAGTCATTAGAAACCTTTCCCAAGGACCGGGGATATAGCTCAGCAACATAAGCACCTGCACTGCAAGAACAATATCCTGAGTTTGACACCTAGTACCCCTCCCCTTAAGAAAAAAAATCTTCTGCCAACTTAGACAACAGAAACCATTAATCTCTAAGTTAAAAAATAAAGTCACCAAGCTCAATACAAAGAAATATTTGCAAGTTGTATGTTTGTTACATGAAAAAACCTTACAGTAATAATAAAATAATAATTATTATTTAATAAGAATCACCTACCTTAATAATGATATGGTCTATTGTTATTATTAAAGTGTACTTCAGAAATGTGACAAGCTTGATAAAAAATTAAAGTGAGAGTAACTTATGAACACTACTACCACATTAACAAAACTATCCATAAAGGTAATAATAGCCAAGGGCAATTATTATTTTTTAAATGTGAAGCAAATGAAAGAAGGGAAAAATATCTATTTAGGTTTATGTGGAGTATAGTTTGGATAACTGTACTGTTGACTTGCTGGTCTTTTGAAAGGAACAGTTAATGTTTAAAATTTTTATTCTTTTTTTCCTTATTTTGAATTCCTTAAATCTTTTTTGTTACTGTTTTGTTTTATTTTTCTTTAAACAAATCCTGTATCTTTATCTCTAGTAACCCGAGCAACTAATTTGAAGATAGCCTCATGTAAAACTACGACTACTGTTAAATTCCTGTTACTTTGTCAAATGAAAGTTTGTATCCCTTCCAGTGCCATCTTTTTCTATCAATATTTTGTATTTTTTAACCATAACAACAAAAATAATGTGAGGGAAATAATTCCTCAATGCATTTACACAGACTGAATTAGTTTATTTTATAGGAAACAACACTGTACTGGTTTAGGGTTCAATTAAAGTATCAGTGACAACTTTACTTTCTCTTATTTTTATAGCAACAAAGCTTTTGCTTCCTCAATAAAGATCACATTGACTTACGTTACATTTTTACAAGTCAACGAAATAAGAGGCCGAGGTTACAGCTCAGTGGCATAGCACCTGCCTGGCAAGCATGAGGCCCTGAGTTTGTTGCTTGGTATCAAAGTAAAAACAAAAACAAAAAAGAATGTCTACAATGATGACTAGTTCTGGATAGACTTTTCAACATTTTCTCATCTAGGAGATGTGGATCCTGAAAGTATAATTGTATATTACCCGGTAAAGAAAGAGGTATAGGGTTAAAATTAGAAAAATGAATGATTCTAATCATGTGGAAAGTAAAGGAGTAGTCTTCCTATTCTAAAAATCATAACTGGAACAAAAGCAAAACACACATACACACAAGCACACACATACAAAGACAATTACGCTATAAAGAGATGCCAATGTATTTTCATATAAAGATAGATCAAAATCATGTAAATGTATGAAATTGCATAACTAATAGCAAATCGCTATTAGCTACAGAGCATAAAATGCTATAACCAATAGAAAACTGAACAAATGTAAATACTGTACTTTTTCCCAGTTTAATTGGTCATAAAAAGTTTATAACTAAGGCTGGGGAGACAGCTCATCAGCATAAGCACCTGCCTAGCAAGCTCAAGGTCCCACATTCAATCCCCAGTACCTCAAAAAGAAAAAAAAAAGAAAGGTAAAAAGTTTAAAAATCATGAGTTCATTGCAAATCTTCAACCTATAAATGAAGTGGGAATAAGGGTACACAGATTTTGAAGAAAAATTCATGTATATACAAACACAATCATTCTCAGGGCTGCAACTTAAAACTTAAGTCTGAGGATTATTAATTCCAACAAGATATAATAATCACCTTTCCAAAACTTGCTCTCAGCCAGAAAGAATTAGGTAACATGAATAGTTAGCAGTACTCAGAAAAAGTTACAGAGCCTAGCTTCTCTTTATATTGTTCTTATAAATTTCAGTCAAGACAAGATAATGTATCTATAGAATTCCATATAAAATGAAACATATAATGGAGATCCCCAAATTTCTGTTAGAAATGACTCCAAATGCAACCTCATAAAATTTGAGCCCATAGTAGTATATAACATGTATCAAAGAACCAAAAAATTCTAAAAAATAGCTACTTTTGAAAAAGAAACTTTTTAAAATAAAAAATTAATAATATCACTGATTTAAGATTTAGACCAAGCCGGGCGTGGTGGCGCACGCCTGTAATCCTAGCACTGGGGAGGCTGAGGCAGGAGGATTGGTGCAAGTTCGAGACCAGCCTGGGCTACAAAAGTGAGCTCAGGACCAGCCTCAACTGCATAGCGAGACCCTGTCTCAAAAAGACAAAAAAAAAAAAAAAGATTTAGACCAAATGAATATTGGTCTAATTGATAATTTTGTTGTTACTGCTAAAAGTAAATACTTGAGCCAGGGTTGGTAACACATGCCAGTAATCCCAGCACCTGTGTGTTAGGGGGCCAGCCTGGGCTACATATGCAAGTTCAAGGCCAGCCTCCACCACATAGTGAGACCCTATCTCACAAACAAAAAAAAACAAAACAACAATAACACCCAAATAGTACAGAAGACCATAATTTGTTTCCTATAATCACCTTAAATTCTAATAAAAACAGTTCAAGTATAACAACTTATAGGTTATAAATACCATAAATGTTATCTCATTTGATCCTCACAACATCCAGTGAGGTAGGTCTGGACCAAAATTACCTTCTACTCATTCTATACTGAAGAAATTGAAATGACAAGAAATCAAATGTCCAGTTCACTTGATATCACAGTTATGAATCCTTAAATTCCAAGACCAGTGAAATTTTATTATGTTATCTTATGTAAGTCATCTGACTATGATTATACCCAAATGTATCTTTGGCATGTCAAAAAGCAATATAAAAATTACCATAATGAAATTTTAGCATAATAATGTCTTCTAAGCTCTAGCCAATGATCTGCTGTTTCACTGACAAATTGGAATTACTTGTATTTCATGGGGATAGCCTGAACTAAAATGGGTACAATTTCAGTTATTTCCATGAGGTAGGAAATAATTACTTTTAAAGGCATAGGTTAAAATGTGGTGAAATTTTCTAATTTGAAGAGATTCTTAGAATTCTTATAAATCTGCTTTAAAAAGCAGTAGAAAGGTTTGCTAGCATATTCATTCATTTAAATGGTATACAGAGCTCTAACTTAGCATGAGGCTAACAGGAGCTTAATTACTTCTTTCTAAGACTCACTATTCACTTTTTAAAAATTTATTTATTTATTTTTTCTTGTTTCAGAACCTTTGTTTGTTTATTCATTCATTTTTATGGCCAGCTCAGCCCAACCCGAGGGAAGGGCTGGCGGAACATGTGGTGCCTGGGATCGAACGGCAGTCCCTGAAGCTGCCCAAGCTTTCCCAAGCAGGCGCTTTAGACCACTGAGCCATCCCACCAGGCCCCTCACTATTCACTTTTAAAAATTAATTTAAAAGCTTGGCACAGTTGTACATATACTTTTTAAATTAAAACTAATACTAAGCTTCATTTGGTATAATTTATGCATTTCTAACTCACTTCACTTAGTATAAATTTAAGTTGCATGACATGAGCTGTTCATGAATTTAAATACTACATGCTAAATTCTGTGCTAGTTGTTAAGTTAAATTTTTTTGGAAACAAATTATTGTTTTGAGCATAGTACTGTCTTAGATCTTTTACCTAATTCCTGGATAAAACAATATTGCTAAAAGCAACATACTTTTTAAAAAACTTTTATATTATATATTAACATCCCAGAAAAAAAACTATTGTTTCCTAAGGTGTCAACTGTACAAACAAAATATGAAGCACAAATTAAAGACATGGCAAGAAAACTGTCAGACTTGTTCAAGCTGGTTGGATCAAGTTGAGATTTGATGTTGTTTTGCTATAGTTGTTCTACGGTCTCTTTAAAAAGAAAAAAATTTGTAATTTGGAGCACTAACTTGATAACAATATGGTCTAAACTTTCTCAAAACAATGGATTAACAATGTTCTATAAATTTTGTAGAGCAAAATTAAAATACTATGAAAGGTCAATACAGTATTCACATATATATCAACAATCTGTTTAATAGAGATACAAATAAAGATATAAAATCTGGATGCATAAAATTAAGATTTTCATAGCAATGTTCATTTAGCTGTTTATACTTGGCCCACTTATGCAAGAATACCAATTAACATTTTGGCAGTTGATAATATAATGCAGATGGTCATAGATGACAACATCTTTGAGCTCAAACTGGTAACTTCTATTTTAACTTCTTATTTTTGTTTATGGATGTTTGTTTTGGTTCTCTCATGCTGTTTCAGGAAAGATTATCTGACAGAAAGCTTCATGAATTATTGACTTATTTATCAATGAGTTATAATTTGGGCCTTTGGAGAAAGGATTTACTGTTAGTTCTGAGGGAATTCAGACCTGGTCTATTTGAGCACTAACTCCAATTCCAAGGAAAAAGTCAAAGACCAAATAAAAAGAGTAACATTTTGAGTCAAATGTGCAGATATATCTTATGAAGAATTAATGTTAACATTATATAGTTTGAAGGAAACAACGTGATATATAAATAAATTATGGCTATTAGAAAACTGATTTTTCCGCCTGATAAAAACTTTTCCCCCTTGACACCTAATTTCTTGGTAGCATTTTTCTTAAAAAGGGTGGCATATACGTGTAATCCCAGCACTTGGGAGGCTGAGGCAGGAAGATCGGTGTGAATTCAAGACCAGTCTGGGCTACAAAAGTAAGCTCAAGGCCAGCCTGAACTGCATAGTGAGAACCTGTCTCAAAAAAGACCAAAAAAAAGGGAGTAAGAGAGAAATATACAAATGAATTAAACATGTCAAGAAGCATACAATGGTCCTCAAATAAACCTCTTACATTATCAATAATCTGAATCCCTTACATTTCATAATCCTTATAGTTTTCAGACAAACTTTCATATGATTGTTTTCATTTGACCTTATAAATTTGACAACTTAGTGAGGTAGGTAGAGTAAAAATTTATCTTCCATCTTCATTTTCATATAAGGGGACCCAGGCTCAGAGAGGCTGAGTTATTAAAGGTCAAAAACTAGCATATAGCAGAGCCAGGCCTTCCTAGAGTCAAGAATATTTTTTCTTAAGCGTGATTCATGGATTACATGCAGAAGAATCACCTGTTATTTTTATAAATACAGATTTTAAGGTCCTACCACCTTTGGCTTATTGAATAAGAATCCCTAGCAGTGGAGCTGAGGATTCTGCATTTTATAGTGGACAATAACATAGGAAAGAATTGTGCATTAGGTAATGATGTACAAGCATATCATTGAATGCAGCTCGACTTCACATAGTACAACAGGATTCAATTGCGTCATCACCAGGCAGAGCAAGTGGTTTAAAACAACAGGTTTCGAGTCTGGCTGCAAAATAGAATTTATCAGGAAAGTTGTTCTTTTTCTTTTTAAAATTGATTCCAGTACCTTTCCCTAAGTGATTCCTACCTGCAGTTAGGACTGAGGAACATTTGCATTTTCTATATAATACATCCAATGTCTTCCAGAACTTTTCTTTCTTTCTGATCAATTTCATGCCTCATAGAATTTACCGCCATATTGCAAGCTATTTAAACATTACAAGATAAAATGTCAGACTTTTTGACTCAATAGTTTTAAGATTAATAGATATTCATAACAAGACTAATCATGCTCCATTTAGCTACAATGGTTTTCAAATACCCAAGTTAACCACCACTTTAGGCTTAGACTATATATATTTCAGCTTTAAACAAGGATAGTCCAGAAACTGAAGATAGGGATGTGGAGCAAGAGTTGCAGCCAACTGGCAAGTACAGACAATCAGCTTACTATAGGAGGGGAGTGGGTACCAAGGTCTAATGGCTTTGGCAAGGTCACTGACATCACTGTAGAAAAGTACAACAATGAACACAGAAAAATATTTTAGCATTGTGTGTTGTGGTTATCACAAAGAGCCTTATAATGTGTGATGCTTACTACATGCCTCAAAGAGCATAGCTGAACATAAGTTTTCTATGAATCAATACTATAACCGGGAAAAGATGACTACAAACTAAAATTTTCCCATCATGCATATGGATGTTATAAAAATAGCCAGTAAAAGTAATATTTACAAAAGTAAAAAAAAAAAAAAAACCACAATTACAGGGGAGAAATGCCCATCTTTTATTCCACTGCTAAACCAAATCTTGAATATCTCTGAAAGAAGTTTATTTTGACAGAACCTCTAGACTAATAAGACTCTTCTGCTGATTTAAATTCTATTAGTGAAAATACCCTTGCTGATTTATCAAATTCTCCTATAGTTTAAAAACAGTTCTTTTTTTTCTCTTAGTGGAAATAAAACTACAAAGTCCTGCTATTCATCTGAGAAATAAACCTTGCATAGAAAATTTAATTCTGAAACTTTGTGTTATTAACAGAGCCACCAGAATGTCATCTCACAACAGTTCATAGTATATGAAAGTTCACTACAAAGTAATCACCACACATTTAGGATTTTTCTAAATATAAAATAAGTGGGTTTATAAAAATGCTTACCAGACAAATAATTATCTTTTCACAACCTAGAAAGATTCTTACTTTCTTTTTCTTTTTTCTTTTTTTGCAGTACCAGAGATTAAACTCAGGACCTCGTGCTTGCCAGACAAGCACTTATTCCACTGAGCTGTCTCTCTGGCTCCCTAGAAAGGATTATTTCTGTGACGATATAATTCTTATTGTTTCGGATGTCTTCATGTTCCAAATCTGATTCAATATAAAAGATGAAAATTTACCTTTCCAATGGACACACGCTGCACCTGACTGAAAGCGGGTTAACAGTGAGTTACAGCCATCAGTCATGCAAAGGCAAAGAACAAAATCTGTTTTTTATGTTGTACAACTTTTCCTTAGACAAGACACATTAAGCACTGGTTCCATCCTCTTCAATAACCCGATTCATGCTGGTGCCGTGTGTGATATGCGTCATGGGGTTGTTGCTGAGGTCCCGGATACTGCTGTGCCGCGACTGTTCATTCAGACGGTGGGAGCTGCTGTGCCGGGAGTGGTCCGTCAGGCGTGATGTGCTGCCGTGAGGTAGTCTCTCCTCCATCCCTCGGTAACTGCAGGGAGTGTACCTGTGGCGGGAAGGTTGGTTTTGAAGTTGGTAACTGAACACACTAGAAAACAAGTATGCAATCTCATACTTTTTGTTAACACATGTTAGAATGAAATGATTTAAGAAACAAATCATGAGAAAGCAGGAATTACTTCATTGTTGACAGTAAGTTCATTAATGCTGTGTAATTGTCTGGCACGGTTAACAAGTAGAGTAACCTCAGGTTCAGAATGCAGGCTCTACTCCCTCTGCTAAGGTTAAGTAAGGCAGACTGATAGCAGTTATACTAAGTATGAATCCTTCCTCATTTAGCTAAGTTTTGGGCACTGGCGTAGGTTTAAGGAGGGGAAGAGTGACAACAGAAGAAATGGGGCACTGCCCTTGGCAATACAGTAGACTGGTCATAATCAGCAGTTGTGCAGACTCAAATTTAGTCAAAGACCAGGACCGGAAGAGGAAATATGAGAGATCACAGGCGAAATTAGTGAATGAATAGGCCAGTGCTGTTGACAGTGTGTGCCAACAGCTTCTTTTCACACAGCCTTGCAATCGGCTGGATTAGCCACCTGTATTAGCCTTAGCTACTGGAACGAGGCTGGGAGGTCATAAACACAGTATTTCACAGAGGGCTAACACTCTGAAGGCTGCCACAAAGTCCTGCTAGCCTTGAAGGAGGCCGCTTTGAGCTCTGAGCCCTCATCAGTCCACACAGCACAGTGTGGGCACCCTTTTCCATCTGTCCCTCTCTAGACTGAATGGAAACACTGGGGCTGTTAAATTTTCATTTCTTGCAATTCTGACTCACTGAACCCCATCACAGGCAAGAACACTATAAAATGCTTGGCCACAAAGAGTGAGATATTATTAGGTTAGGCCAGTCGAGGTCAAGAAAGCCAATTATAAACTTTTATTAGTTCTTCATTTATGGAGCTAGTGTGCTATTTATCAATCTTTCTGGTCTAACAGCAAACTCTTTCAGGGTAAGGGCCATATTTTATTTTCCTTTTACTCTTTAGTGCTTTAAGAAAAACTTCCTTAAAATATCTTTAGTTCACATTCTCATATACTTTTTTTTTTTTTTTTTTTTTTTGCAGGACCAGGGTTCAAACTCATGACCCTGCACTTGCCAGGCAGGCACTTGTGCCACGGGGCTATCTCCCCGGCCCCTCATATATTTTTATAAAGTACATTTAATTTAGGATAATGCAAATAAAACGAAGTACATTTTACAATTTAAATGAATACACTTTGGGCCAGCCAAATAGCTCAGCAGATTAAAGCACCTGCAAGCAGGCGCATGGGCTGGGGGTTTCATCCGCAGGCCTGCTATGCTGGCCCTGTCCCTAGGGTGTGCTGAGACAGCAACTGAGACTGGGTGCAGTGGTGCACACTTGTAATCCCAGCTCTTGGGAGGCTGGAAACAAGCAGACCACTATGAGTCCAATCTAGTGAGACTCTGAACGCTCTATAGACCCTTCCCTAAAATATAATAAATAAATAAACAAACAAATAAATAAAAAAAGAATACAATTTTACTTTGGGTTTGCCTTTGCAGTGGTGGGGAGCTCTCTCAGGGCTGGGACCTGCCAGGCAAGTGATCTTCCACTGAACACAATCCCCAGCAGCTGAAGAGTTACCGGCTCCCAAAAAGCATTCACCTCATAATAATTACAACAAATTTCATGACTCAATGTAAATAATTTTTAAAATTTCAAGATTTGAAAAGGTTCATATACAACTAAGGTAGTCCTCTAGTTTTGTAGCAATGCTTGTGAAAAATGTTTTCATTATATTATAGTTTAAAAATTAAGTTCTTTGAAAATAATTTTTAAAAGAATATCTTTGTTCCTAATTTAAGAAAATAGCTAAAAGAGAACTTAGTTCTTATATATTAAAAACAATTCAAGCTAAGCATGGCAGAACACACTGCCATGTGAATAGCAATGCACACTGAATAATAGCAATCCCAGTTATTCAGGAGGCTAAGGCAGGAGAATCTTGAGTTCAAGGTGAGCCTGAGCAACATAAGATACTAAGACGCTACTTCAGTAACAAAAGAGCAGCTCACATTTTGGACTACACAGATTTAAATTTGTACTGCAGATTTTAGTAAAATAATTACAATATTTAGAGATGAAAATATTTGTTGTTTTACTTTAATAATCATTTTACATAATGATTCTCATTCTAAAACTCAGATAATTTATTTGCCATTATGATTTGCCAGCTAATTTGGAGATATTTTTTGCCTCTTCATGGTTTGATACACCTTCTTTCCTCTAAATGGCTCTCATGAGTGTCTGTTTCAAATAAATACAGCAAATGAAGAAAGAAAAATACAGTGTCTTAGTAATGACAGAAAATAAATTAAAAATTAAAAAAAATCACCATTTTAAGTCTAAGACTTGAGGTTTTTTTGCTTTGTTTTGTTTTGTTTTTTGTTTTTCTTTCTTGTGCAGAGTCTCACTATGCAGCTTAGACTCCTAGTGATCCTCCTGATTTCTGCCTCCTTAGTGCTGGGATTACAGTTGTGCACCACCAAGCCCAGACTAAAGCTTTGAGTTTTAAATAAGACTCAAATAATATATTTTAACACAAAAAATATTTTTATAATTATACATAAGTACATATATCCACAAAGAAATCTTTTGTTTGTTTTTTGATACAGGGTCTTGCTATGTAGTTCAGACTCTTAGAGATCCTCCTTTCTCAGCCTCTCCAGTGTTAGGATTACAGGTGTGTGCCACCATGCCCAGTTTTGGGGCTGGCACAGCATGTAGTACTAGGAATCAAACTCTGTACCCTGTGCTTGCCAGGCAGGTGCTTGGACCTCCAAGCTATCTTGCCAGCCCCAAAATATTAGTATCTTTTTTTTGTTTTTGTTTTTGGTACCGGGGATCAAACTCAGGACCTTATGTTTGCCAGACAGGCAGTTCAGCTGTTGAGCTATCTCCCAGCACAAAAAGTTCTTGAATATGAACAAATACCAAACATGAACAACCTACCTATAGATAATTAGGAAACAGCTAAATAGAAAACTAATTATAGTGTTTAATCTATATTTTATATGTAGCAATTAATAAATTTATCTTTTTAAAGTCATTTAAACTAATGTGACTATATGCTCTAATACACAATAAGAGAATATAGTAATTTTAACATAAGCTTATCAAAACAGAATGTTCATTTTGCTGTGGCTGTAAAAAAGATATTTTATGCCAAAATTGAAATGAATAAAATTTGGAGATAATTTCTTTTTTATTCTCCATGCCATTTGCTACACTAATTGAGTGAACCGTGGTTTCATGAATATCTCATTATTCATGCCCTCACTTCCCCTTGTCATGTCACCTACGTACTGACTCAGTCATGGTCCCCCAGATCTCCACTCTCCTACTCTGTGACTTTCTCTGCCTCCCTCAGGTAACTATTAATTAGTTATTCTTTGAAGTTGACAAAGTATGTAAGTGTACTGTACACAGCACAAAGATCAATAATTACCACCCAGGAGTCTGCACCAGGGTAGGTGCTCGGTGTCTGAGTCTCACAGCCAATACACCACAAGATGATGACAGCAGCCCAAAAGACAGCTTCGTACATCAAGTCAACATTGACTGAAGAAGAAAGAAGTCTCTAGGAGGTGGCTTTGGAATTATGAAAATCCTTGTTCAGACTTTTAAGCTCAACACAATCTTGGAATCTCTCAAATTTTTCCTGAAGAGCTGAGCATGACAGAGGATCCTACAGAAGGAGTTCATGTGCTATAGTGCAGCAGGCCCAATAGGCCTCACTGTAGTTCTGGGCCCGGAATTTCTGAGTAACTCGCACATTATTTTTAAAGCCACTATTTGGTAAATATAAGCACATATGTATATCTATCTAGTCCTGTGCTATACATTAAAGAGGAACACAGATATATGTCACCCACCGTCATTCTCTAGAAGCTACAAATCTGGCTGAGAAGGAAACTGTACTGAAAAAATAGATCACAACCAAAGGAATGCTAAAAACAAAAAATAAAATAACCGCCATGGAAATTGGAATGACACAAGCCTAGATAGTGGGTGTGATTCTACTTAAGCAGAAAGGCAAAAGTCATACTCTAGTTTCTGATTCTCATGCCACACACTTGCATACATTTTCTTTTTATTCCGATGACCAGCTAAGCCTGACCTGGGGGTGAGGCTGGCACAGCATGTGGTACCAGGGATTGAATTGTGGTCCCTGCAGTTGTCTAAGCATGCCTAAGCAGGTACTTTAGACTGCTGAGCTATCTTGCCAGCCTGCATACATTTCCTTATTGTCTGTAAGCATGCCGTTTGACTCTCATGCCCACTATTTTTCCTGCATAGTTATGACTATTCTAAGTATTTATAAAAATCTTGTTCTTTATTGTAATTCAAGGGATTCTGTTTTGTAATTTTAATTACCAGTTATCTTCAATGGATAATTATATATTTTCTTATATAAGATACAGTTCCCCTAAGACTATAATAGTCTGAAAACTCCTATCTTTAACTCTTCTCGGAAATTCTTTACTCAGTAGGAACATAACTTTAACCATTAATTCACCCTATTTATCTCCTCTCTGTAGTTTCATGAACTACTCTTTCTCTTCCTGAAGTTCTGCAATATCTATCATCTCTAACCCAATTTTTTGTTTGTTTGAATTGTTTTCTAGATGAGGTTTATTTCTTGGTTTTTGGTGCCGAGGATTCAACCCAAGGCTTCTAGTTTGCTAGGCAAGCATTCTACTGCTGAGCTACATCACCATTCCCTCTAACACTATTTTCTCTTTTCTTTTCTTTTTTTTTAAAGTGATAATTTATTTTCTAAACTTTATTTATTTAATTATATTATGGCTGGCTCAGACTGCCCTGGAGGTGGGGCTGGCATAGCATGTGGTGCCGGGGATTGAACTGCAGTCCCAGAGGTTGTCAAAGCTTGCCTAAGCAGGTGCTTTAGACCACTGAACTATCTCGCTGGCCCCTTTTTTTCTTTTTTAAAATGTATTTAGTTTAGGGTCTACAGGGTATACAGTGTCTCACTACACAGATCGGACTTGTAGTGATCCTTCCTATTTTTCAGCCTCTCAAGTGCTAGGATGATAGGCACACACCACCACACTCAGTCTCAATCACTATCTCTGCATGTCGGGGCAGGGCTGGTATAGCAAGTGGGGATCAAAGTCCCAGTCTCTGGGTCTGCCTAAGCAGGCTTCTAATACTATTTAAATTGTGTTATGGCTTGAGCTTTTATATAATTGGTTCAATTGTATATGCTCTATCTTATTTAAAAAGTGACAGAAATTATACTTTATTCTATATGTTTAAATAAAGAATGCCACATGTACATTTATGTATCACTGAAAAGGATATGGCCAATCATGTTAAATGTAATACTTTAAGTTCATGAGGTAATGATTGATAAAATATATTCTAAGACATTCTATGATCCTTCTCTTTCTTACTGGTATCTTATGTTAGCACTGCTAAGTCACTCTCTCATTGGTCTTTTTTTTTTTTTTTTATGGCTGGCTCAGCCTGTCCTGTGGGTGAGGCTGGCACAACATGTGGTGTTGGGGATTGAACTTCAGTCCCTACAGGTGCCTAAGCTTGCCTAAGCAGGCACTTTAGACTGCTGAGCCATCTGACCATCCCTCTCTCATTGGTCTTAACCTTACAATTTTCTTACCAATGCTGTTACCAAGTGCTTTTTTCAAAATTCAAGTCTGATTTCATTACTCCAATGCTCGAAGTTTCTCACTACCCTCAGGGGGAAATTCAAATTCCTTATCATGGTTTCATTTTCTAAAATTCTCCAAACACACATACTGGGCTCGGGGCCATACCCAGGTAACTGATAGCCTGTCTTCTCTTTGCTGCTGTTTCCTCATCTTTATGCCTAGATGCCGCTTCTGAATCCTATTCAAAATACCAGCACCACTTCCTGGGAAGCTGCCTCTGACTTTCTATAACAAGATGGGTGTTTTCTTCTCTGGGGTCCCAAAGCATCTTTTGCATACTTTTATTATGCCTGGTAAGGGTACTATAATTGTTTAGTTTCTGTTTTCCATCTTTGCATCTTTAAAACTGAAAAGAATGCTTCTCATATAGAAGTGCTAAGTGGAAGGAAAGGAGCAAGGGGGAAAAAGGATCATTGAATAAAACAAGATAGTGGTTGAGCTAGAAGGTCCAGTTTAAGAAGCAGAAAAAGATTAGATTTACAAGAGAAGAAGTGTAGGATAGATAGAAAAAAAATTCAAAATGTTATGATTTTAAAAATATGCAGAGGCAAAGCAAAATAGATTTAAAAAAGATATAGCCAAGTGAAACTTTGAAATACAGTTTATTTCTTCAAGCATAGCTCTTCAAGTTTAAAGTCAAATGAGAGCAAGTTAAGGGGAAAAAGCAGGTCAGAAGAGGAGAACAGGAAAATGGGAGAATGGGAAGACAGACAGAACTAAAAGGCAGAACTGACAGTTACAAACATTACAGATTTCAGGCATTAGCATTTTCATTTAGTTTCCCAAACCTATACACAGGTAAGAGAAATCTTTGTTTCTAGCAGCTATATGAATCTGTCACCAACTCCCCTCATTTCTTCTCTGTATCGCTGAGATCAGTTCTTCCCTTCATCACATTTTGTCACTACTCTCAGGCATGCCCTGATCATCTCTCTTACTGCAAGGCTCCTAGGCAATTTCTACACCCACTGTCTTAATCTTCAAAATTGACGAGGAAGCCCCCGACAAACCTCTCACAAGCACTCTGTGAGAAAGCCTCAAATGCTCCTCTCCCACTGAATAATCACTGCCTGTGTTCTTCTACTGTACCTGGTGAACATGGGCCAAAAACTATGGCCTCATGGCCAAGGCTGTCCTCTTTCTGATTTTGGAAATGAAGTTTTATTGGGTTGCAGCCATTTCCACTTGAGGACAAACTGTCTATGGCTGCTTCCATCAGTGACAGCAGAACTGAACAGCGATGGCAATAGACACAGTGGGGCTCACAAAGTCTAAAATGATTATGATCTGACTCCTCATAGAAAAAGTTTGCCAATTCCTGGCCTCTGCTATTGTACTTATATTTTACTTTAACTAAAAGTGATATTAGATACTTATTGTACTATTCTGTTCCCAGTGACAAGGTGGGGTATCTCATTTAATTTTTACATTACTGAAGGGTTTTGTGCACTATTTCTATTTTATAGATAGGAAACTGAGACTTATCCTTCAGACTCACATTCTTAACCACCACATCAGCTACATTATTTTTCTGAATGGAGCTTATGAAAAGCAAAGATCATGTTAACTCATCTCTGTATCCCAGAAGCTAGCACAGAGCCATGGTGGCATTCTGTCATTTTTACCAACTTAATCTTACTAACCTAATCACTGTCACCTATCTTTTCTCTGATCAGTGCCCTGCGATGACTCCGTATTGCTTATTTTGCTGTATCTAAATTCTAAAGTCCTCTAGCTGGCTTTCTGTTGGAATATAATCTGGGATGACTCTATTTAGAAAAGTTCAAAAGACTTTACTGACATTAAACTCCTGTTTCTAACCTGGCCACTCTTCACTTAGCACATGATAAGCTGTATGACACACAAACCTACCTGCCATCACGTGATCGGTGGAGGCTGCCGTGATAGCTGCTCACTTTGCTGTGGACACTCCCTGCTTTGCTCCTTTGATCATCCACCATAGCCAGCTGAGTTGAAGATGCATGTGTGGATGTTCCCTGGGTGGACGTTCCCCTGGACTTTCTTATTATAGGAGTATTTGGGTCCCTCAGGAGCGACTGAGCAAAATCAGGCTCCTGAAGTACCTGTCGGCTCTCATTCACTATCCTAGAAAATACAATAACGTGCTTAGGATATGGACTAACATCCAATAGAAGAGAACTATAAACACACTGCCATGCAGTACTGATCATGTTCTTGAAGTAATTGGTCTCCAAATTAGGTCATTAGGACTGATTTAAGGCAATACTGTTAACTGAGCAAAGAATTACAAGGAAAATCCATTTCAATCTGCCCCTAAAGTGGTATGCTGGAAAGAGGCTTGCGCTTTTACAAAAAGGAGATCAGGATTTTAGTTTCAACTCTTTATCAATAAGTATGTGATTTTAGGCAAATCACTATCCCTTCTGGCCTCATTTTTCTTAACTAAAAATGATGGTATATAGTAATTTCAACTTTCTAAAATGGTCTTTTTTTAATTAAGGAAATTTACATTTCACAGGATAGAATTGTTGTTAGGAGCAAGTTTTTAACTACTACAAAAGGATTAAAAGTAAATGTTTATGAGGATGAACAGAACATCAATTAAAAGAGCAAATTAAATGCACCTTTATACCTGGTACTGCAAAAAAAATAAAATCTTTATGCGTGTGTTTGTTTATATAAGTGACTCCCTATGAAAATCAGAGTTAAGTCAGATAAACAATTGCAGTAAAAAATAAAGCTCCAACATGTACAGAGTGGATCACACATTGAGAAGGTACATTTTTTTTTTTTTTTTTTTTGTCTTTTTGAGACAGGGTCTCACTATGCAGTTGAGGCTGGCCTTGAGCTCACTTTTGTAGCCCAGGCTGGTCTCGAACTCGCACCGATCCTCCTGCCTCAGCCTCCCAAGTGCTGGGATTACAGGAGTACGCCACCACGCCCAGCTGGTACATTTTAATTCTCAAATCACAAAAATATGTTTGCTGTTGTTTTTGGTAACAGAATAAAAAGGTTGAAGAGTTACATTCTCTAATTCTCTTCATCATGTTATTTTTTATTTTTAAAAATTACTGCATCATAAAACACAGAAAATGATTAAGTCCTTATAGAGAGAAAATATACTTATGTTAATCCCAAAGCCAAATGCTTAATGGGAATGCCAGAAGCCACTAGAAATACTCTCATTAAAAAACAGAAATATAAGATTATGCATCACTACTGCTCTTAATTAGCCTTGTTTAACAGCTCCAGACTGCAATTAGATAGAATAAATAAATTGAGGTTATAAAACTCTTACACATATTGAATAAAAATAGAATAACAGTTTATCTTTTTACATCAATTTGGTGTATTTGGAAGAACAATGGATAACTGCAACTGAAGTTGAACTCTCAACATTAAATACCTGTGTGACTCTGGCCAGGCACTTTAACCTTTGTCCTATTTTTCTCACCTGTGAAACAGAGTTGAGCATGCATACCAAACCTCACAGGAATATCAGGAGGATAAGTAAAACCTTATACAGAAGAATTAATTTTCCACTTTAACAAATTATAACTTGGAATTTTTTCCATAAAGATCAGCCTTGCTTCAGATATTCTGAATTAGTAAAGGAACAGGCCTCAGGCATGCTTCCACTTGGCCATCTTCTCAAAATCAGACTTTAGATTTTAATTTTGAAATGCTATTGTGCCAATCATAATTGGTGGCCACTGTCAAAATTATAATCTTGTTTGACTACTTGAATACTCCAAATCTAAAGTGTTTTAAAATAAGCAAAACAACAACAAAAAACCCTTACATAAGTGTAACATTGGTAAACACTGAGAATCTATAAACTTACTCTTTTTTTCTGCGACCATGAAAAAAACTGGCCCACTCAAAGCATGTCTTTTTGCTTCCAACCCAAAAAATCGAGGGAATACCAACTATGAGAGCCATCAGGTACTTCATCAGAAAGAGAATTAGGTCTGGACGACTCATTTGAGTAACCTGCAAGAGGGCAGAGAAAAATATCTCAAATGTAGAAAGTGAATTTTCCATTAAACAGCATTGTAAAAAGTTTAGACAAAATCAGCAAAAATAAGATATTTCTATAAATTTGAAGTATTTACCTATGAGGTTCTGTGGTAATTTTCTTATTTTAAGATATACTTCTCGAAAACTAATGAAAAACTTATACTCTGTGTATTAATCCCTGTATTTTTTATTGACTGACACTAATATGTGCTAAAGAAGGTTTTCTTATGTAAAAATAAACCTTGGTTAGGCCTCGGTACCTACTTTCTTCTTGGACAGTTTCACCAGTAGGAAAGAATTATTCTCCTTCCCATTCTTTATTGTTTTTATCTTTAATCTGCTCTTCTTTCCTCCTACTTCCTGTGTGCTGTTTTCAAGCTCTTGTTATAGCCTATGAGTTAGGTAGAAGTACATTTTTCTAGTCAGTTGAAGTTTTTAAAGTTTCTTGTTATTAGTTTAATTACTGTGGTCAGAGAATATTGTATGTATAATTCTGGTTACTTTAAATTTTGGAGACTTTATGGTGACTTAGGACACTTTTTTGCTTGTGTGCTCTAAATTTTCAGTTATGGGTAAAAAAAATCTGCATTATATTACATTTACTATTTCTGTGGTTCAAACCTCTTATATACTTGATTTTCTGATTTTGTTACAGCCACATGTTGTCAGGGTTTGCAAGCGAATAGATTTAATACAAGACTCATAATTTATAGGATTTTATAATATTCACCCAAAGGGTCAAATACAGAAGAGAGCAAGAGATCTGCCCACACACTAAAGACCCAAGGAATCCAGCTGAGGGCCTGGGTCTGATGGTAGTGTCCTGCACAGGTCAGCTGAAGACCTGGAGCTCATGACAGTGTCTTCCATGAGTCTAGATAGAGGCCTAGAGCCCACAACAACATATCATGCAAGTCTGTATCAAGCATTGGCACTGGGAAAGGCCAGTGGTGGAAGCTAGAAAGTCTATGCCAGCAGGAGGGAGTAACTGTACCACCAGGCTGAGGGATCTGCAATGGAGCCAGGAAGCAATACTCAAGCTAAGGACCAGAACTCCCCCCAAGAGAACTGCAACGATTCTGAGACAGAGTACCCAAGCTCCTCCAATGATACGAAAAGGTGAGTTCCTATCAGGAAAGCCAGAGCAACAAGCTTCTGTTGAAAGGACTCAACAGCGCGCTATCTTCCCCTCTAGTTCTCCTTTCCTGCTGGTGGTAACAATCCTCAGGTGGACCTTCCACACCCAGCATCACACTGATTTGGTCCCGCTGGGTGTTACAAGTTTACCATTAATCAATCCACCACACCACGTCTGTAGAATACATTAGTTTCTTTACTGCCTTCAGATGTGGGTACCTTATAGAGTACACAGTTCCGCAACTCTCAGCATGTTACCTGAAGCCTTGTTGAGCTGAATAAAGGTACCATTGATGATCTAGTGAAGGAAAAGGAACTGCAACACTGGCTCACACCACTCATACACGTGATCTGGCTGACAAGTAGCAATATGGGCTCTACAGGGATGTGGACGCTGACTGCTTTTTTCACCAACCTCACTATCTGATTCTCAGTTCTGTTCATCGGTCTATACTCCTTATGACAGTGCCTGGCTTCTTCATAGATGGGCTTCCTCCTTGCCTTTTAAAGCATCTTTTGGGCAATCTTCTTTCTCAGGCACTTTATCTTCACCTCTGCTTTCCTTCACTTTTTCTTTTAATATGAAATAATGTGACATTTTCAAAAACATGTTAGTAGTACATTCCCAATAGTTGATACAATGCATATTGTTGTCCTCATAGTTATACAGAGCACAAGATGTAGACATGATTTTTCTAATCATTGTTGGTATAAAAACTTTCTTCTCATTGAACTAAGAGAAAGTAGTTGTATATATAGTCCAGTATTCCCTAATTGCAATGGATTACTGGCAGAACTGGCAATGTCAGAAGCTATTGACTTAAGCTTTTTATTGCTCAGCATACTAATCTAGCTTTACCTTTTATGGCTTGTGGTTAAACTTTTCTGCTGGGTAAGGGCAAGTTAAAGCAAGACCTGCATAACAAAACATGTAACTTTTGTATCTCCGAAGGTCAGTCAAATCCCCTTAGGATTTATTCTGAAACCATGTACAGTGCTTTGGGTTTTTTTTTTTTTTTTTTTTTTTTTTTATGTTATAGCTGGCTCAGCCTGCTCTGGGGGAGGGGCTGGCACAGCATGTGGTGCTGGGGATTGAACCGTGGTCCTTGTGGTTTCCTAAGCTTGCTTGAGAAGATGCTTTAGACCACTGAGCCATCTCACCAGCCCCCATGTACAGTGCTTTGTAGAACTGTTGTCAGTGTCAGCTGTCTGAATGAGTCACAGCCACTGCTTGATCAGTTTGCTTAGCATGGCAAGAATCTTTCCTTCTCTTCAATACTTCTAGGTCCCAGACTGAAAAGAGCTTTTATACTTTTGTTAATTGGAGGACTCAAGTTTACAATTCCAGAAAATTCTCAAACATTGGCTTTTTTGCTATTGCTTTTTAGTCATTCGTGTACCTTTTTTTTTCTGATGTTTCTGTTTATTGTATACTGAATCTATTTCAGTATATAAAGTATATAAAAGTATATGAAGTATATAAGCTATATAAATCTTCAATCTATTTCTTATTGTCTCTTAGCTGAGTAATTACATAATTGATTTTTTTTTGAGACAAGGTCTCACTACGTAGTTAATGTTGGCCTGAACTCACTGTATAGCCTACATTGGCCTCAAACTCACTAGAATCCTCCTGCCTTAGCCTCCTGAGTGCTAGAATTACAAATATGTGCCACTATGCCAGATTTATTGGTCTTTTTTTTTTTCTGGTCTTTCTAGTCTGTACTTTCAGTAAAATCTTTAGCTCAATTTTCTCCTTTAGTAATTCCCTCTTCAGCTACATCTACTTAAGGTTTAGGGTTTTCTAGCTATTGAAAGAATTATTCTTCACTTCTAAAATGTCGTATCAGTTCTTATTCCAATTTTTCTTATTCTTATTCAAATTTTATGTCTGGATATAATATTTTTTGAAATAGTTTTTTTTTTTTTTTTTCATTTTATGTATTTGGTACAGGGTCTCACTACACAGAATGGACTCATAGTGATTCTCCTGTTTTCAGCCTCTCAAGTGTTGGGGTTACAGGAGCATACTGCTATGCCCGATCTCAATCACCCTCTCAGCATGCCCCAGGGGCAGGGCCTGCACTGGCACCTCATGGATAGAACCCCAGTCACTGTGCTCTGTCTAAGCAGGTGCTTTAATCTGCTGAGCTATCTGGCCAGCCTGGAAATAGTTTTTATTACTTACCTTTTGGAGAATCTTAACTATACTTATTTTTAAATGTTTTTAATAAAGTCAATTTATTCTATTTCATCTGAGAGTGAATCCACCTTTTCATTATTGCTTTTGTTAATGTCTGCTATCTTTGTTCTTTGTAGTGTTTTGGGATTAGAGCTTGCAGATCTGTAGAGAATTCTGTCTCTCCTTTTCTCCCACACTCCATTCCTATCGCCCTGTCTCTTGCCTTTTGGTTTCCCTTCATCAGTGGGGGCCCTTCTCAAAAACCAGCTCTCCTACTGGTGACTGGAAGCTCCAGATACTAGTGCTACTAGAGTCCATCAGTGTCACTGCAGTTTGGCTCAAGCACTGATTCTGAGGCATTCTACTGTCTCTAGGTAACTGGAAAGAAAAAAGGTTCCTTGGGGATCTGTTTATACCACCCTTGTTTCAGAAGCAAGGGTATCCTACTTGTAATTCCTACTTTTAACCAGCGGGATAACTTTGGTCTTCTGATTTCCATGTGACTTTTCCCCCCAAGATTAAACCTAGGGCCTTCACTCTTCAATACATCCTTAGCTCTTTTCCACTTTTTGAGATAGGGTTTTGCTAAGTTGTCCAAGCTTGCTAAGCTCAAATGTGTGATCCCTATGCCTCTGCTCCTAGACTGCTAGCATTACAGAATCATTCCTGGCTTTCTTATTGTTTTCACCTATTACTGGAACATAATTGTGGTTGGCCTGACAAATTAAAAATATACAACTTAAATTATAATCATGATCTGAATTAACATCAAAGTTCCACACAGAAACAAACAATTTAAATGCTACCTCACAATAAAATTCTACAGTGAGAATAAATAATAAAAGTATGAAAACTTTTACAATGGGGTGATGATGCAGAAAGTTTTCAAAACTAACATGAAAAGGCTATAAAAGAAAACATGACAGATTTCCCCATTGAAAACTTGGGACTTCTATAAAATAAAAAAGCACCAAATTAACACAGTTGTGATTAAGTAGGAAAATTAAGTATATTATCAATTAAAGCAAATCTAAAAAGAGAAAATGAAGAAAAAAAAAGATATCAAGTATCAGACAGGAAAGAACTAATCAATAAACCCAGCTAGTTATCTATAAAAATAATACACTATTCTCTAGCCTGAATCAAAGCAACAAAGGGATGAAAACAAAGGAGGGGTAGTGGAGGACAATGAGGAAACAAGTATAAATGGAAGAAAACTAAACTAAAAGAACCCTGTTAAGATTACTTTGCTTGGAAAAGCCGGGCATGGTGGCTCACGCCTGTAATCCCAGCACTTGGGAGGCTGAGGCAGGAGGATCGTTGTGAGTTCGAGACCAGCCTGGGCTACAAAAGTGAGCTCAAAGCCAGCCTGAGCTGCACAGTGAGACCCTGTCTCAAAAAGACAAAAAAAAAAAAAAAAAAAAAAAGATTACTTTGCTTGGGCCTGGGAGATACCTCCTTGGTGGTGGTTTGATCCCTGGTACCACATGCTGTGAGGGCTCTGGAGCCCAGGTGGGCCAAGCTGGTGAACCAAAACTGGGCATGGTGCCCCACACCTGTTATCCCAGCACTGGGAAGGCTGAGACAGGAGGGTAACTATGAGTCTGAACTATATAGCAAGACTCTGGTTTTTGTTGTTGTTTTGTTTTTGGCAGAACCAGGGACTAAACTCAGACCCTTGTGCGTGCCAGGCAAGCGCTTATTCTACTGAGTTATCTCCCCAGTCCCCAAGATCCTGTATTAAATGAATGAATGAATGAATGAATGAATGAATGAATAAATAAATAAATGTTAAAAAATCACTTTGCTCAACTTCAGGCCAATAAACTTGAAAATTAATGGAAGTAAATGTTAGGAAAAATGCAATTTAACAACAAAATTGACTTAAGAGAATAAAACATTTAAACAGGTAAGTTATAGAAAAAAATATATAGTTGTAAAAGAGCTACCTTTTGGACTAGGGTGTAGTTCAGTGGTAGAGCACTCTCCTAGCATATATAAGGCTCTGAATTTGATCACCAACACTGCAAAGAAAACCAGAACCACAACACTACCCTACCTCTACAATAAAACACACACACACACACACACACACACACACACACACACACACACAAAACCTCTTCCCCCAAAGCACTAGACTCAACAGCTTTATAATGCAGTTATAATGAACAAATTTTTAAAAAACCATACATTTCCAAGCAAGGTGCCACAGTGCCTGACTATAATCTCACTCAGGAATCTGAGGTAGGAGAATTGCAAGTTCCAGACCTGCCTGGGGAACCTGGCAAGACTCTGTCTCAAAAATAAAAAATAGCCAGGGAGATAGCTCAGCAGCATAAGCACCTACCTGGCAAGCACAAAGTCCTGAGTTTGATCCCGGGTACCAAAAATAATAAAATAAAAAATAAAAATAAGGGCTCTGGAAGTAGCTTATTAGCAGTGCATTTGTCTAGCATATTCAAGGTCCTGAGTTCAACCCCAAGCAACACCTCCCTGCAAAATAATTCCAAGTTGTCCTAAAAAACATGTCTGTCATTCATAGAAGACTCTATGAACAAAAGAATATGCTGAAACTAAATATAGATGCACAAAGATGGCTCAATATTAGTAAATTCATTTATAAATTCAATATACTATTAGATCACAGGGAAAATATGTGATCATCTTTATGGATGTCCAAAGGGCATTTTATAAAAATTATTCACTCTTGGTTTTTCAAAATTGTACTAAAATGTAAATGGATCATGAGTAAGTCTTTAAAAAGACAAAACATCTCTATCTCAACACAAAAACCAGTATCATGTTTAACAGTCACACCAGATGCCACCAAAAATATTCTTATTCAAATCAGGAGCATAAGACTATCTACTGCTATTACTCTCAAACTTGTTGCAAAGACTCCAGAGAAAAGACAAATCTATAGCAACTGGAAAGGAGAAGGCAATATGACCATTACAAATAATGTGATTTTAAGTCTAGAAAAGTGGAGAATAAACTATTATAAGTCGTACAGTAATTAGGTACAAAATGCAGAAATGATTCTAACATATATAGCAAATAGTATGTAGATCAAATTATATAAAAATTAAATTATATAAATATCAAATAGTAGATATAAGAAAAGAAATCCTTACTCTGCTGAATTGTTTTCCCACCTCAAAGTTCAAGCTCCAACTTGCAGCTTTCAGAAAGTAACTGTTTGCACACAGAGCCTTCAAAGAGGCAATTAAGGTTGAATGAGTAATGTGGGTGGCTCCTAATTCAATCTGAGAAGTGTCCTTTTAAGAAGAGGAAATCTAGACACAAACACCAGAGCTACACACACATAAAAAAGCTGTGTGGACTAGGCAAGAGGAATACGCTATCTCCAAGCCAAGCAGAGAAGCCCAGAGGAAACCAACACCACTGGCGTACTGATCTTGGATTTTTATTTTTTATTTTTTGATCAGGCAACATAGCCTTTAACAGATTTGTTTCTAATGGAGTACAGGACTGGGACTCAGGAGCCTGATTCTGCCCATAGCTATGACATGCAGTATGGGTGCTGTGACTTTTTTTTTTTTCATTCACTTTATTTATTTTTTAATTTAACAATGGTTATATTACATATTTTCATCCTTGGCTCAGTTTAGATTAATAGATATAGGTATATAAGATTGATCAAACAATTAAACATTAACACTTTCAATAAACATTAATTTTTTTAACAGTTGATACACTGCATATTGTCCTCACAATAGTAATACAGAGCACAAGGTGTGGGCTTGACACACCTTCTAATTGATATTGGTAAGAAAAAAAAAATTCTTCTCTTTGAACTAAGAGGAAGCAGATGCATACAGAGTCCAATGTTCCACAACTGCAGTGGGCCGCCAGTGAACCTGGCCACATTGGAGGCTACTGATCCAATCCTCCTACAGCTCATCACACCAATCTAGCTCTATGTTTCATGCCTTGACATCTTGGATTTTTAATTCCAGAGCTGTGAGAAAATAAATTTCTGTTGCTTAAGACTCTGGGTCTGTGGTATCTGTTATTGTAATCCTAGCAATCTAACACAATGTAGTAATGAAAGAGAAAACAAAAACCCTAGATATAAATAAGAAAAATGAACAAGCTATTTGCAGATGCTTTAAAAGACAACCTTCTGGGATGGGGAGATAGCTTGATGCTCTAAGAGTCTGCCTGACAATCACAAGGACCCAAGTTTGATCCCTGGCACACACGTATAATGCTAGTGCTGGGGAGGCTGAGAAAGGAGGATCACCACAAGTCTGAACAATGAAGTGAGACCCTGTATCAAATCAATTAAAAAAAAAAAAGACACCTCCCTTAACACATGCTCTTAAGAAGCATTACTAGCCGGGCGTGGTGGCTCATGCCTGTAATCCCAGCACTTGGGAGGCTGAGACAGGAGGACTGGTGCAAGTTCGAGACCAGCCTGGGCTACAAAAGTGAGCTCAAGGCCAGCCTGAACTGCATAGCAAGACCCTGTCTCAAAAAGACAAAAAAAAAAAAAAAGAAGCATTACTATTATTCAAATATAGATTCTCCCCACCATAAAAATTAAATTTAACATAATTAAAAAGTATCAATGAAAATACAAACAGGATTATCTGGGATGTAGATAATTCTAATGGTCACATAAGAAAAGTATACAGGAAAATTATGAAAGAAAAAAATATATATTTTGTGTGTGTGTGTGTGTGTGTGGGACCAGGGTTTGAATTCACAACCTTGCACTTGACAGGCAGGTACTTGTGCCATGGAGCTATCTCCCAGCCCTCAAGAAAAGTAATTTGTAAACTATTTTAAATCATGTAATAGTAAAGCACAGATTGTTTTAGTATTTAATATATGTAGTATTTTATACCATTCAGGAAAAAAAATCATTCATTTAGAAAATAAATTTTATTTATTTTTTTATTTTATTTTGTCTTTTTGAGACAGGGTCTCGCTATGCAGGTCAGGCTGGCCTTAAGCTCGCTTTTGTAGCCCAGGCTGTTCTCAAACTTGCACTGATCCTCCTGCCTCAGCCTCCCGAGTTCTGGGATTACAGGCGTGCGCCACCACACCCACCTAGAAAATAAAGTTTAGACAGGTATCTAGAAAAAAAAAAAAAAAGAACTAGTCATACCATATTTCATATCTAGATGAATTTTTGTTACTTGGAATCAAACTCATGACCTCTTACTTGCCAGGCAGGCACTGTGCTGCTGAGCTATAACCCCAGCCCTAAATTTCTATGTAGGTAACAATTAAAATACAAAAACTTTAAAAAGAAAACAAAGTTCTAAAACATGAAAAATTTTATATTTTTGGGGTGAATTTGAAATAATGATATGAAATCTAAAAGATATCAATATAAAGAAAGAAAAGTGTGACAACATAAAACTTTATATTTCTGCATGGCCATGAGTTTCATAAAAATGGCCAGAGGATTTTTTAAAAGCTAGCATAAAATCACTGCACATGTTATGGCAGGCAACAGTCCTAATTTTGTTATAAATATTCCTACCATGAAATGAAAGTGTACGACTTAAGCAGGCAAGATACAGTCTACAGAAAACAAAAATACAAATACGAACCCAGCTGTGTGTTGTGTGTTGCTGAATGGAGTGGCCTGGAGAATATAAGTGCTCTACCTCTGATCTATACCTCCAGCTTGATGGTTCTATTTTTTTTTTTAACAAGTTGGCAGTTAAGATCTTAAAAGTCTGACAGGATACTGTATGAGAAAATATGTGGAGAAACAGATCTTCTATATACTGAAGATCAGAATGTTGATCCATGCATCTCTACACAAGACAATTTGGTTATATCTAACAAAACTATATTCTCCCCCCCCCACCCCCCAGAATCAGGGATTGAACTCAGGCTCTTGTGCTTGCCAGAAAACTATATTCTTTTTTTGATGGCTTTTTTTTTTTTTTTTTCAGAAAACTATATTCTTTGACCAAGAAATTCTTTTAAACATTTATACTGCAACTAGGCATGGTGGTGGCACATGTTGCAATCCACAAACATTATGGACAGGCTGAGGCAGGAAGATCACAGATTTAAACTCCATTTCAGCAGTTAGTAATCTACCTCAGAATAGCTCAGTGTGAAGGCACTAGGTTCAATCATCAACACCAAAAAAAGAAAAAAGATATGCTGTAGATATACTCATAGACAGAAAGAGGTATAGAGAGATATGATGTACATACTAGTATGATTTATCGTGGTAAATAGTAGAAATACTACTTATACAGTCAATGGAATACTGGAAACATAAAACTCTAGTGAGGCTTTTCCTCCTTAGACATTGTTGATCTCTGAGATATATAATTAAAGGACAAAAGCCAATCACACAAATGTTTGTAACTGAGTAAAAAAGAGAAAAAGGAATATATATGTATATGCACATACATTTTGGAAAGAAAATATAAATTATTTGTTACATACCAAAATACCATTGGGAGAGGTGCTAAAAAACTCAAAAACAGATTTTTCCCACATACATCTATAACATTTAGGTTTTGAAATGTTTGAATATATTACCTTTTCTTTTGTATTTTGTGCAGGGTCTCATTACACAGCTCCAACTCCTAGTGATCCTCCTATTTTCAGCCTTCCAGCACTGGGATTACCAGCATGAGCCACCATGTCTGGACTCAGTCGCCAGCTCAGAGTACATGGGGGCAGGATGAGTGCAGCACGTGATACCAGGGATCAAAGCCCAGTCCCCGTGCTTGCCTAAGCAGGCGCTTAGTCCACTGAGCTATCTCACCACACCTACATTACCTATTTTGAAACTCTAAGAATAATAAAAAGTTTTATATTATGGGTATTTCAAATATAAAAATAAATGCTGAGTGGTATATAAGGCAATATCCTCATTTTTGGAGGGATATAAATTGGTATAATTTTTACCATTACATGATCTTACAAACCTCAAAAATGAAAATGTGTACCAATGTCATTATACCCTAAAGAGATCAAAGGTCAGCAATAGGAAATCATTAAAATAAATTATTGGGCAGGCCAAATAGCTCAGCAGATTAAATTGCTTCCAAGTAGGCACAGGCCCAGGTGTGCTGAGACAGCAATTAAGACTGGGCATGGTGGCACATGCCTGTAATACCAGCTCTTGGGAGGCTGTAAACAGGTGGACTAATGATAGTGAGACCCTGAACAACCCATAAACCCTTCCCTAAAATAAAAAAATAAAATAAATTAAAAGAAAAAAATATATGGTATATATCATCATTCAACAGTGATAATGCAATTGGTGAAAGTTTAACAAGTGATTCTCTGAGGGTCAGGAGCTTTGGTTCATGGCATCTGCCAATTGCTATGGCCATTTTCATGCCACCACCATGACGCAATTGAATGTGGAGTCATGAAAAGCTACATCGTTTCCTCAGAACCAGCTCCTCCAGCACACAGGTGGGTGTGGACTTATGTGCCAAATACAGTCACATGCATGTTTTAAAATTATAGAGAATAGGTCTGGCCAAATAGCTTAGCAGATTAAAGCTCCTGCTTAGGCAGGTGCGGTGGCACAGGGTGCACTGGAGACTGGGATTGAGACTGGGTGTGGTGGTGCACGCCCATAATCCCAGCTCTTGGGAGGCTGAACACAGGTGGATCACAAGTCTGATCTATATCATGGGACCCTGTAGGCACTGTACTAAAATACACAAAAGAAAGATTAAAAAAAATTATAGAGAATAGCTACTTATTGGTGTTTTGTTCTTCTGTCTAACTTTTGCTCTGTAAAAAACTACCAAAAATGAATGGCTCTAAAAATGTATTCTATCTCACAGTCTGAGCTGAACAGGCTCAGTGAGGTGACTGGCATTTGGGCTTTCACATGCAATGGAATCAGATGATTGCTGAGACTGGAATCATTTGAATGTCAGATGTCAGCCTAAGTAGACATACAAACACAATGCAAGGGGCTTCTTCACTCAACTTTATCCTGACACCTCACCTAGGATGCTAGCAAAGGTAGGAGCAAACTATGGAAATGTCCCCAGGACTGATGACTCACTCTGTCCATCCCTTCCTGCATCCTCTCCAAGTAGCTCATGGCTGGCCTGGGTGTCCATGTAGCTGCATGATAGTCTGATATCTCACTAGAGCATGTTCTCCCAGAGTAAGAATTCCAGAACCTGGCCAAGGCCTGCAAGGCTTCTTGACACCATCTGTTTCACACATTCACATTGCTGCATTCTCCCAATGCAAAGCAAGTCAAGGCCAGCCTAATTCAAAGCAAGCAATTACATAAGAGCAAGAGGTACAGTCTGTGGCTAGAGAGAGTAGGTGTGTATCTCTGAAAAGTAGGACCACAATGAATAGAAAAATACACAATAAAATGTAAATCATGTATATGAGGAGCTTTTCCTCTCAACATATTTTTTATAGATTTTTTTTTCAAGTGGAAAAGTCTATAGGGGCCTGGCAGGATAGCTCAGTGGTCTAAAGTGCCTGCTTAGGAAAGCTTAGATGGCTGCAGGGACTGCGGTTTTGATTCCCAGCACCACATGCTGCGCCAGCCCTGCCCTCAGGGCAGGCTGAGCTGGCCATAAAAATAAATAAACAAACAAAAGTTCTGAAACAAGAAAAAAAAAAAAAAAAAAAGAAAGAAAAGTCTATAATCAAAATTGACAAAACATTTAATTAGGAAAACTTTTTTTTTTTTTTTTTTTTTTTGCAGTACCAGGGATTGAACTCAGGACCCTGTACTTGCCAGGTAATCGCTTATTGCTTATTCCATTGAGCTATCTCCGTGGCCCAGGAAAAGTTTTAATGTACTGTTGAAATGCCAAAAGTGCATCAGCTGTAACATAAACCTGGAATACATCAATATATGCTCTGCAAATGATAAAATTATTAATAATTATATTGAGCTGTACCCTGCCAAACTATTTATTAATATATAAAGCTATGTATAGACATACATCAGTGACCAACTAGATAGAAAATGTGGTGAATCTGTAAATGACTCAATACTTATGACTCACAGACTACATTTATGCACACACACCCTCTAAACTCCTCATATTCTCCAATATATTTCCATATGGCAAATTATTTTTTCCAGGAAGATTTCCTCATAATCTTAAGGAACAATGTATGCCACATAAAAATAGGTTGAGATATGTAAAGTACTTAGGGCTATGCTTGATACCTAATAAAAATACGTTCCATGGAGTGCTACTGCCCCAGAAGATACTAAAAAGTAATCTACAGTGAAAGTTGTAGTAAAACAAAATATGGATATTATAATCCTTGAGTGGATTACACACCTTTCTACTGAAGATTCTGAGATGTACTGAAGTAAGAAAATTGTATACCATGGTGTTTTCTAAACTTGCAAGCAGTAAGGAGTCATTTTACAAAACAATGAGAGTTTAGGAGAATAAACTTTTTTTTTAATTTCTTTTTTTTTTTTTTAATCTTTTTGAGACAGGGTCTCGCTATGCAGTTCAAGATGACCTTGAACTCACTTTTGTAGCCCAGGCTGGTCTCAAACTCACACCAGATCCTCCTGCCTCAGCCTCCGAAAAGTTATTTTCCTTTTCAGGGGTTACAAACATATCATGCTGGTCAATATGCATGCATTAACTATGGCTATATATTTTTTAAAAAGGGCTGGCCAGATTAGTTCAGCAGGCTGAAGCGCCTGCTTAGGCAGAGCACAGAGGCCTGGGGTCATGAGGTGGGGGAATGAAGGTGGGTGTTTGACCCCAGCTTGTCTTGCAGCAGCGCTGAGACAAGACATTGCATCTGGGTGTGGTGGCGCATGCCAGTATTCCCAGCACTTGGGAGGCTGAAGACAGGAGAATCACTACAGGTCTAATGTACTTAGTGAGACCCTGTAGGCCTTGTACTAAGTACATTAAAAAGTAGTCATAATAAAGTAAAATAAAATAATTTTAAAAGTCTCTGTAAGGAGATTATGGGACCTCAGAGGAAAGGGATGAATGAACTGCAGTGCGTCTAAGGAGAGTCACCCAGAGAAAAACATTCTCTCAGGCTTTCACAGAAAGCAAAATAGCCAAGCAATGGCCGTGACTCGTCCTGAAGGCTGACACTAACAACAGTTCTACAAAGTACATTCTATGGTCTCAAATTTAATCCTGAGGGG
>PVJA010015391.1:31063-45611 GCA_004027025.1 Myocastor coypus | reverse complement strand
AAAAAAAAAAAAAAAAAAAAAAAAAAAAAAAAAAAAAAAAAAAAAAAAAAAAACACAAATCGTACTACAATTTTAATACACAAGATAAATAAGAAAAATCAGGAAATTAAATGTTGAAATTATTCAGGAAGAAAACCTGAAAGCATGTAATACACTTTCAAATGTGCACAGAGATAAGAAAATAAGATATAACACAGATCAAGAAACATAAAATAATATAAACAGTCATTGTCAGCTTTACAATGTTGTCCATTTTCTTGAATCACAAATAGAGGAGAAGGAGATAAGTATCCAGTTATTTTCTTCTGGTATAAATTAAACAATAAAATGAAGCCTTGGAATTAATTTAAAGATGACATAAAGGAAATTTTGGAAATATTTATAGAGGTTAGAATATTCTTAGCCGGGCGTGGTGGTTCACACCTGTAATCCCAGCACTCGGGAGGCTGAGGCAGGACGATTGGTGCGAGTTCGAGACCAGCCTGGGCTACAAAAGTGAACTCAAGGCCAGCCACAACTGCATAGCGAGACCCTGTCTCAAAAAGACCAAAAAAAAAAAAAAAAGAATATTCTTCATATTTGTACTTTGTCACTTATTTATTCCTTTGCAATTTTCTGGGTCATGTTTATTAAACAGCAATATTGACTTCAATTTTTCACAATTGTATGTTATCCTAAAATACGAAAATACATACAATTTTTTTGGAATTTTTCATGGAGTACTTTAATGATTTCAGCATTAACTCTCATTGTCCTTGTTTTTATTAAGTTAAGTCAGACACATGATTTAGATGCTGTTTTCACTAAGAAATTTTATTTCAAATCACAAGAAGATACAGATGAAAAGATAGGGAAACTCCTTCCTATATTTTATATAATGGTACTTTTTTTCTTCTTTTTTATTTAATATTTTTATTGTATAAATTTAACAATGGTTATATATTTTCATCATCAGATCAGTTTAAATTAATACATATAGGTATATAAGATTGATCAAACAATTAAACATTCACACATTCAATCAACATTATTTTTTTTTTCTTTTTCCATTTCTTATTGTAAAAGTTGACACATTGCATATTGTCCTCACAATAGTTTTACAGAGCACAGTGTGTGGGCATGACCCACCACCCTATTAATCTTGCTAAGAAGAAAAAAAAAGAAAAGGAAATAATGGTACTTTTGAATAATATAAGAGAATATGTCAAATATTTAGTGCCTTGCTTGCTCAAGTTCAGTTTAAGGCTAACTTGCTGTACCTTCATTTGAATTCATAGCTCAACATATAATACATCAATGTCGAACTGTTTTACCACATTCTGTGGAGATATATTAGAATGTCAATGATTGACGGAAAACACCAATTTCAAGCTAAGTCTAAGATGTTTGATAATCAGAAAGACAGTGATGTTAAGATCAATTAACTGTTATAGAGTAATAATATCACGAAGCTTCTCTGCTACAGGGTTGAGAATGTAATTCAACAGACCAAAAATTGGAGAAAAAGAAGGGCAACAAGGATAGCCAACATTTTGGCCCTAGCCCCGCAAGGTCAGTGAGAACCTGTGCTGTGACATCCTATAAGTCAGTGGTTTCCCAAATTTTCTGGTAAAGGAGATTATGGGGCCACAGAGGAAAGGAATAAATGAAGTGGAGTGTGTGTAAGAAAAATCACCTAGGGAAAAATCATTCTCTAAGGCTTTCACAGAAAGCAAACTGGTCAAGCAATGGCTGTGACTCATCCCAAAGGCTGACATTGACAGCAGTTTTATAAAGCACTGTACATGGTTCCAAAGTTAATCCTGAGGGGATTTAACCTTGGAAGATACAAAAAATGAAAGTTTTGTTACACAGATCTTGCTTTAACTGCCCTCCACCACACAGCAGAAAAGCTTAATTACGAGGCATAAAAGGCAGAGCTAGGTTAGTATGGTGAGCTGTAAGAGGCTTCAATCAACAGCCTTCAACACTGTTAGTTTCACTGGTAGCCCAATGTAATTATGCAACATTGGACTATGTATACAACTACTTCCTCTCAATTCACAGAAGTTTTTTGCTTATTTTCTTTCCTTAACAATATCGATTAGAAAATTTATCATGTGCGCACCCTGTGCTCTGCATAACTAGTATGAGGACAATATGCAATGTGTCAATTACTGCGAATGTACTACTAATGTGTTTTGAAACTATCATATTGTTATTTCTTATTAAAAGTAATAAAAAAGGGAAAGAACAAACTGCTTGCTTGTAATAAAACATCTATATGACTCCAAAGGCATTGTAATTTATGTCTATCATCATGCAATGTGTGTGCAGCATGAAAAGAGTTTTTCTTCCTTAGAATGAAAATGGTTATTTTATTTTGTCCAGCCCTAGGAAAACTTTAACAAGGTTTATACCATTGTTTTTCTGTAGAAACAACTGGAATTTTTCCTTCACAATAACATTTTTCTTACAATATTCTTCACTGAACTTCTTGTGTATTGTAGTGTAGCACTTGTTTTGCTTAACACATGGAATCATTATTTTGTTTCCTATGTTTCTCTGTTACATATTTCATCCTCAATTATAATTTCAGATCAATGTTTCTGAAGGTAGAATTGGCATCACTAACTGAATATCCCCATGTGTCTTTCAACATTCATCCTTCACTCCTTTTTCTGTTCATAGTAATTTCTTTTCTCCTACTGACTTAACCACTCAGTTACTTTGGTCTCATTTCACTACCTAGCGCTGCCTATGCAATCAGTTCTGAAGAGCTCTTCAGCCTACATCTTTAATATCTCTAATGTCAATTCCCCACTTATTATTTTCACTGCCAACATTCTGTTTAGTGGCCTCATTGCATTTGTTCAGGATATACTAAAAGGTTGCTAATTAACCTCTTACTAATCTCTTTTCAGTGTATATCATGTTATACATACTGTAAGAAAAACTTCTCTTAAGATAATCCTGAGCAAGATACCACCATGTTCAAAAAATTCTAACAACTTCCAGTTTGTGGCCAACCAAGTACCAACTACTGACAAAGGTATATAAATTGTTCTGCAAAATAGAATCAAACTTCATCTATTCTGAGTAATCTGTTTTAAATCTTTAATATAATGAACCTTTTAGAAAATAAAATATTATTTACAAATCCTAAAATATTACCTGATAATTTGCATTTATTTTTTCTTTCCATCCTGATGCCCTCTCCATCCTGATATTCTCTCCATTCCATGAAAAAATGTTACATAGTATTCTTCAAGATCCAAACCATGTTTACTTTATCCTGAATCATTTTACATTTGCTTATTCCAGCCATTTCAGTAAGCTAGAATTATAATGCTTACAATATCCTTATAGAGGCAACACAGAGAATGGGAAGATTAACACTATAAATTTGATGTGGACAAGATTGAAGTTTAGAAGTCATCACTGAAAGAAAATGAATAATGAGGTGATTATATATGTATATATATCCATATATATATATATATATATATATATATATATATATATTCTCTACAATGTATGCCATTTGTTTTATAAACAAACCATTTGTTTTATAAACATATATTCATAAGAGATTAAAAATTAAACCAAGTGATTTATGAAAATGTAATTGAAAAATATTCTGTGTCAATAACCATTTGGAGCCAAAGAGTAAGAACCCTAGGTTGCACTGCTTCCAGCGAGGTCAAGTATCTGGTAAACATTCTACTTAATTCTCTTTAAAGTCCATAGTACATACAAGACAATTTTTTTCTTGTAATACTCTAGAGTAAAGTGTAACTAATCTTAATCTTTACCTGAGAAATACGTATGCAGGAAACTATACTGGGTTCAGGTATTTCATAATCTCTGAGTATTTGTCATTCTGTGAATCTCAATTGTCTTTGAGATTTAATTATTTTATGAAATATATTTTCATTTTGTACTGTGAAACATTTTTGTATTTCTCACATTTTCCTACATGCATGGGGCAATAAGATCATTAAGAGAAAAGACTGTGTCACTATTGTTACAGCTCCAGAATTTAAATATGAAAAGAAATCAGAGAAAATAATGTCAGAAAGGAGGAGCTATGGTAAGTGATCCTGGCTAGAAATTTGAATTTGTATATAGCATATTGCTCAGCCTGTATATTGATTTTGACTTCGCTCATATTTCTGGAGCTCATGAAGAATTATGAAAATACTCTCATGACTTTATTTTTCACTTGACCCATATTTTACTCCTTATGCAGTATATATACTCCTTATATATTTGGTAAAATTAATAACTACAACACTGTACATATACATGCTTGCATACAATTATTTCTAGGTACAGTATGGAAGCTGCTATGCTTTCCTCTCCAATGTTTGCTTTTGTCTTAATTCTGTCTTTCTCCATGAAAACAGAAATTGATTTTGGGGGATTCTGAAAGGAATTGCGTAGAATGGTTTAGCGATTAAACGTATTCAAGTTGGTATCGAACATTCTCATTAGTTTTGAAACTTTAAAACAACTGACTTAACCTGTCTAACCTCCAATTTCCTTAATCAACTGTGTACTAATTCTACTTTTTTCATCTAAAATGAAAAGGGGAGAAAAAATAAATAAATAAAATGTAAAGGGGAGAAAATATGTGGCATATAAACAAGTATAAAGCAGCAATATCAATCTATTGTTTATGTTTCCATGTGAAGCCCTCTAAGAGTTCTAAAAATTTACATATGTGAATGAGATCAATTAAACTGGAAATAAATTAAAATATGAATAGTTTCTATAACTTTAATACAGTTCAGGAACTTTTGTAATTTATTTATTTTTTGTGTGTGTGTGTGGGACCTGGGTTCAAACTCACAACCTTACACTTGCCAGGCAGGCACTTGTGCCTCGGAGCTATCTCCACAGCCCCTACTTTTGCAATTTTAACAGTGCAATTAGAAGTTACACTTTGTGCCCTAAGAACTGCCAAAAGGTTTCTAACGCTGAGAATAGCAATATATAACAATAATACTACATTTGAAAGGCCTGTGATTCTATACTTTTATTTATTTATTTTTATTTTTTTTTATTTTTATTTTTTTGTCTTTTTGAGACAGGGTCTCGCTATGCAGTTGAGGCTGGTCCTGAGCTCACTTTTGTAGCCCAGGCTGGTCTCGAACTCGCACCAATCCTCCTGCCTCAGCCTCCCGAGTGCTGGGATTACAGGCGTGAGCCACCAGGTCCGGCTGATTCTATACTTTTAGATGTGTGCTGCTTCCAGTGTAATTTCAGTTATTTCTATACTCTCTCCCATGTAAATTTTGCTTATAATACAACAAAAAATATATTAACAGAGTAAGAGACAAGGGAAAATGCTATAGGATTGACATGCTACAATTTTGCATATGCTTAGATTTCTAAAATTCTATGTAGAAATACGTAACTGCTTTTATCACATTCTATAGAGATTTATTAGAATATCAACGATTGATAGATAACACCAATGCCACGTTAAGTCTAAGACGTTAGATATTCACAGAGACAATGATGTCGAGTACCTATGTTATAGAGTAATAGTATCACTAATCTTCTCTTCCGGAGGGTTAAAAATGTAAGCTCACAGACTAAAAATTAGAAGAAAAGAAGAGCTACAATGATAGCCAGTATTTTGGTCCTAGCCCTAAACTTCAGTGAGAACTCAGGACATAAAAGAACCTGTGCTGTAATATCTTTTAACTCAGGGGTATCCCAAATTGTCTGATCAAGCAGATTATGGAACATTACAGAGGAAAAGGATTGAAGATATATACTGTACCTAAGGTGAGTCACCTAGAGAGAAAACATTCTCTCAAGTTTTCATACACAGCAAAATGGTCAAGCAATTGCCATGACACTGACAACACTTCTACAAAGCAGTATACATGGTTTCAAAGTAAACCCCAAGGGGATTTGACTCACCTTGGGAGTTACAAAAGTTACTTAATTTGTTTTGTAGTTCTTCTTTAAATTGCCCTTAACCGCCCAGCAGAAAAGCTTAACCAAGAGGCATAAAGTGTAAAGCTCGATTATTATGCTGAGTTGTAAAAGGCTTATATCAATAGCTTCTAACATTGCCAGTTCTGCCAATTAACCACTGTGATTATGGAATATTGTAATATGTGAACAACTGCTTTCTCTTAGTTCAATGAGAAAAATATTTTGTATCAGCAATGATTAGAAAAATTATCATGTCCTCATCCTGTACTCTGAATAACTACTAGGAGGAAAAGAATATGCATTGTATCAATTTTTGTGAATGTAGTACTTAATGTGTTTTGGAAGTGTCACATTGTTGTTTCTTATTAAAAGTAATAAGATAAAATAAAATATGTATTTAATTGATAAAAAAGAAATTACACTTTTTTCTTGACTAATTAAGAACCTGAATGTGATGAAAGTATGTAAAAGCTCATTTCACTTATATTGATATTTCTAAAGAATCTTAACACTGTCTTCAGGGAATGTATATGGGCACTGTTTCACTAATATTGCATGAAATATGAAACTATACACAGTTTTAATTTTGTCTTGGGACTTATGTCAATAAAAAAATTTGAGTGTATACTTTAGCTATTACTTCAATATCCTATTATCTTGCCCTCAGAATTTTGTACTGTAGTAAAATTTTCTTTTTTTGTACTGTAATAACATTTGTTCATTTTCTTTTCTGAGAAATATTCTACATAAATAGTGATTGGTTCACTTTTTGCAGATATTCTACATTTTTACCATCTGCTCAAAATAAATATATTTATTCACTAAATGTAAAAGGCTCCATCATGAAGACATTTTCTTCAATAAATACAGTTTTCTTTTTTTGTGCATGTATATATCCTAAAGAAGAAAGGATATGCATTGTTTCAAATAGAAGTCTGGGGATATGTCAGTGTTGATGGTTGGCATAATTTACTTAATATCAAAAGTTTTCTATGATTCTCTTGTCTCAGCTCTTTTCTGGAGGTGTTGGTTGTAGTCTTGAGTTGATTCTGAAATGACTAGATTTGTCTAGGCCTCATATCTAGTCCAGATAATGTTTTTAAGGAGCAAAGTATTTCTGTTTTGTTTTCCTTTGGTTTAGGGTGTGTTTTCAATATTTTTAAATAATACATTGTACCAAAGGCTTCTCATTACCTGAATAAAACAGAGTAGCAGGTATTGATGAAATACATAAAGTCTTTATATAAATGGATCACTTTTCCATCTAAAATTGTCTCCACAGACAAGAAAAGCATGATTTATTTTCGTATTCTGTTAAATAGACATTAAAGTAAATGCTTTATTTTTAATATTTATATGTTCTCTGATACTTTTTAACACTACAATTTCCACTTCTAAATTTTTGTCACCGTATCAGCCCTTGTAGCAATTATAGAATTAGCAAAGGACTTTTTTTTGTCTTTTTTGAGACAGGGTCTCACTATGCAGTTCAGGCTGGCCTTGAGCTCACTTTTGTAGCCCAGGTTGGTCTCGAACTCACACTTATCCTCCTGCCTCAGCCTCCGGAGTGCTGGGATTACAGGCGTGCACCACCACGCCCAGCTAGCAAAGGACATTTGATGTTAAATTTCTGTGAACAATGAAGGTAGAAGTGGGAATAAAATGTATACATTAGAGACTCACAGCACAAAGATGACTGAATGGACCTTAGGTAAACTGTTGTGCCCAGAGGATCTCAGACTTGTGGCACTGAAGTGGTCAGAAAGACCTTGGTAAACTGGTCTGCATGGAGAATTTCAGGTGTGTTGCAGGAATGTGACCAGATAGAAATCAGCAGAACCAGTTCATGTACAAATTCCCAACTTAGGGCTGGGGAGATAGCACAGCAGTCTAAGTGTGTGGTTGGAAAGTGTGAGGAATCAGGTTCCACTGATTCAAGGTACTGCATTCAGTGCCAGCCACAGAGGTCTGAATAAACCCTGCTAGCCACTGAAACCCGGAATGGTGATACACATCTATAATCCCAGATCTAGGGAGGCAGAAACAGCAGAATTATTATGAGTTCAAGTTGCATACTGACAACCTGTAGCAAATAATTAAATAAATGTTTAAAAACACTAAATAATATATTACCAGTTTATGATCTATATTGTTATGTAAGTACAATCTTTGCTTCTATGATTTAAAGAAAAATCTTTAGTTACTAACATCTTTCAGTTGTTAATTTTACTTGAGGTTAGTATTATTGCTAGTTGTACTAGTGTAACTAGGATATCATAACTGTCTTAATCACATGTTATTCCCTGGAAAATAATATTGGGAAGCACTGAGTAATAACCACATCAAAGTGTTATACTGAAAGACTCAGGACAGTGCCAAATGGAAAGCAATATCACACTTTGAATCAATAGAGAAGACTGGATATCAGAACACAGATAAACCAAGAATCTCTGAAACACAGAAGATATCCCTGAAGAACGAAATATTTACAAAGTGGATCCAATAGAAATAATATATCTACCTACTATAAAATATTCACAAAAAGTATTGCAGAAATTAAAGTGTTCTTCCTGAAATAGAAAAAGGAAAGACAAAGAAGCAACACGCACTCTCAGGCCCCCAACCGACCCAGAAAACATCCAGGAGAAAACAGCATGGATGAAATTGAAAATTTCACACCTGAAAGCTTTGGAAATTATTGCAACTAAAATAAAGAAACTACTCTAGAAGAGTATAGAAGAAATCAGTTCAGAAAAAAAAAATGCATCAGGGTAAAAAAGACATGATAGATAGAAAGAATTGCTCAGCATATCTACAGAAGTCAATTTAAAAGTAAAGACGTAGGGGTAAGTACAGAACTAAATAATAAACATTGAATGGGAAAGTCTTCACAAAATCAAGTTAGTTCCAGGATGTTATAGCAAGGGTTCATATATAATCTGAATTCTCACTGATCTTGAAGGGCTAGTGCCAAAGTATTGGCTATCCTTGCAGTCCTTCTTTTTCTCTAAATTTTGGTCAGTAAACTTACATTCTTAACCCTCCAGAAGAGAAGCGTAGTGATGCTATTACTCTATAACATAGATACTTGAGCTTAACATCGCTTACTTCCTGAGCATCAAATGTCTTAGACTTCACTTGGTATCAGTACTTTCCATTGATCATTGATAATCTAATAAACTCCTACAGAATGTGATAAAAGCACTTACACAATTTTACACAGAAATTTGGAAATCTAAGAATATACAAAATTGTAAGCAGTCAATCCTATGGCATTTTTTTCTTGTCTCTTACTCTCTTTTAATATTTTTTTTTTTGTAAAACAACCATTTATTTGCTAGAGAGTATAGCAATAACTGAAATTATATTAGAAGCAGCACACATCTAAAAGACCAAGATGGGGCCCGGCGGGATGGCTCAGTGGTCTGGAGCGCCTGCTTGGGAAAGCTTGGGCGGCTTCAGGGACTGCGGTTCGATCCCTGGCACCACATGCTGCGCCAGTCCTTCCATTGGGGCGGGCTGAGCCGGCCATAAAAATGAGTGAATAAACAAAATAAAGGTTCTGAAACAAGAAAAAAAAAGTATAAAAAAAAATAAAAAATAAAAAAATAAAAGACCAGAATGACAGACATTCCAAGCATAGTTTTAATGTCACACATTGATATTCTCAGTGTGAAAAACCTTTTGGAGGTTCTTAGGACCATTGTCTAATTCATCCTGTGTATATAAGTGTATGATTTTGCTGCAACATCCTATAATTGAGCTGTGTCTCAAATATTCTATTCAAGGAGATTTTAGGCCTACAGAGAAAAGGGACTGACAATGTGCAGTGTGCCTAAGGAGAGTCAACTAGAGAGACTATATTCTTTCAGGCTTTTGCCGAGAGCAAACTGGTCTAGCAAAGGCCATGACTCATCCAGATGGCTGGCACTGACAACAGTGTTGTGAGGCACTGCACATAGTTTCAAGGTAAATCCTGAGGGGCGTTGACTGAACGTGGGAGATATAAAAGTTACATGTTTTGTTATACAGTTATTGTTTTAAGTTGTCCTTGACCAACCTGCAGAAAAGTTTAACCACAAGGCATAAAAAAGATAGCTAGATTATTATGCTGAGCTAAAAAAGGCTTAAATCAACACCTTCTGACACTGCCAGTTCTGCCAATAACCCACTGAAATTATGGAATATTGGAGTATGTATACAACTACTTTCTCTTAGTTTCATGAGAAGAAATTTTGTACCAGTAATGATTAGAAAAAGTAACATGCCTGCATCCTGTGCTCTAAAGAACTGCCAGGAGGGTAGCAATATGCATTGTATCAATTATTGGGAATTTATTGCTAACATGTTTTCAAAATGTTGCATTGTTATTTCCTATAAAAAGTAATAAAAATTAATAAATGTGATTGCACCTTATTTAGACATTTCTGCATGTGAAAAACATCTCCAAAGGTGAGGAAAGAAAACTCACATATTCAGCAAACATCTTAAACTACAGCACTTTTGTATAGAACATATAAAGAAGTAAAAAGATCAGGCCTCCAATATTCAAAAACCCAGTCCAAAAGTGGGCATCAGAGATGAATACACATTTCCTATAGGAGAAAATACAAATGGCAAATAAATACATGAAAAGGCTTGCACAGCATTGTTCATTTGTGAAATACAATTTAGAACAAAACTGAGTTACCATCTCATTCCAGAAAGAATGGTTATTCTTTCTGTTTCTCTTCTCTTGATGCTGGGAGAAATACACAACACCCAAAATGAAAGAAGGAAGGGTTTACTTAACTAACAGTGGAGGTTTCAGTTCATACTCAACTGGCTCTAAAGAAGTAGCACATGGAAGAGCACAACAATTCATAACACTGGCAAAGAACAGAGAACAAAAAGAGTGGCAGCAGCACAGACAGCTAGATAGTCTCTGTTATCTCCTTACACTGTAATACAGAGTATCTGTCCCAGGGTACTCACACCCAAAATCCTCCAATGAGATCTAGAATTAATTACACATTCCGAAAGTGACCCCATGACTGCATGAGGCTTTGGGGGGACACCTAGACTCAAACCAAAACATTCTGCACTTGGACCCCCAAAGACTCATGCACAAATATAGCTTTACATTTCATGTCTGTGGTGAAACATTTCTGCAGGGTGATTAAGCGCAAGTTAAAACAAGACTTTTTTTTTGGAACTAAAAAAAAAAAAAGACTTTATTGAGGGCAAGAGGATGCAAATACAAAAATCAAAAGCTTATGTAGCATTTCTTGAACTTTCCACTCTCTGTCCAATGAGAGCTGGATGTTGCTTGCACATTTTCTAAGGGTACTGATCTGCTCATGACATCTTTATAAAAGGGGAAACTGAGCGGTCAATGCCTTAGTGGCCCTTTGGGAGAACTCTGATCAGGGCAAGAGTAAATGTTCACATCTGCCTACTTCTTTCCCTTCTGCTTCATATGTACTACAAAATAATCATTGCATGCAGTGTTGAGGCCTGCAATTAGTGAAAAGAAGCTCTGGAAGCCCTCTTTGCCATCTCGACACTGGTTCAGGTCCTTCATGATTTTGTCCACAGCCAGAGGGTCTTTTTGATTTTCCAAAAATCCAGGGAACTCCTTTTCCATGAGAACTCTCAGGTCTTCCTTCGTTAAGTAGCATTTGTCCACAGCAAAATTGTGAAATGTAAACATCATGGTTTCCATGGCATGTTTCATTGGGAAGGCATCTTGGTGAGGTCTGTTAAAACATTAGCGCAGAGATGCAGCAGACGCAGGGCGAGCGGACGAGCTGGGGCGCGGCAGTGGCCTAAAGCAAGACTTTTATAACAAAACATATAACTTTTGTATCTCCCAAAGCCAGTCAGATTTCCTCAGGATTTACTTTGAAACCATGCACAGTGCTTTGTAGAACTGTTGTCAGTGTCAGCCATCTGGATGAGTCATGGCCATTTCTTGATCACTTTGCTCTCTGTGGAAGCTTGAAAGAATGTTTTCTCTCTAGGTGACTCTCCTTAGGAGTAGGGTATATCTTCATTTCCTTTCCTCTGCAGCCCCGTAATCTTCTTATACAGAAAATTTGGGACACCTCTGAGTTACAGGATGTTATAGCACAGGTTCTCTTATGTCCTTCGTCATCACTAACCTTGAAGGGCTAGGGTCAAAATATTGGCTATCATTGTAGCTCTTCCTTTTCTCCAATTTTTGGTCTGTAAACTTATATTCTTTACCTTCCAGAAGAAAAGCTTAGTGATGCCATTTTTTCTATAACATAGGTACATGAAGTTAACATCATTGTGTTTGTGAGTATCAAATATCTTAGACTTAACTTGACATTGGTATTATCTATCAATCATTGGTATTCTAATAAATCTCTACAGAATATGATAAAAGCAGTTACACAGTTTTATACAGAAATTTTTAAATCCAGGCATATACAAAATTGTAGCCTGTCAATCCTTTGATATTTTTCCTAGTCTCTTACTCTCATTAAAGCTAGATTAATATTTTGAGCTGTAAAAGGCTGAAATCAACAGCTTCCATCATTGCCAGTTTTGCCAATAACCCACTGAAATTATGGAACATTGGATTATGTATACAAGTACTTTCTCTTAGTTCAATGAGAAGAAAAACATTTTATACCAATAATGTATAAAAAAAATTATCACGTCTACACCCTGAGCTCTGTATATCTACTAGACAGTGGTTCTCAACCTTTCTAATACAGTGACCCCACAATAAAGTTCCTCATGTTGCGGTGACCCCAAACAAAAAAATAATTTTGGTGGCTACTTCAAAACTGTAATTTTGCTACAGTTATGATCCAGAATGGCTTTAGGTGACCCCTGTGTTTTGGTCATTCAACCCCGCCGGTGTCACGACCCACAGTTTGAGAACTACCATTTGGAATACAACAGTATGCATTGAATCAAATAGTGGAAATGTACTACTAACGATTTTTGAATCTGTCACATTGTTATTTCTTATTAAATGCAATTAGAAAAGAAAAAAAACAATAATTAAATATCAGGGAATTAATTACAGTTTTAACAAAGTACAAAGTTATGAAAAAAGCACTCATACATATCCTTTTATTCAAGACACACTTTAATCCCTTTGTAAGACTTGCCAAATTCCTAATAATTTCAGCATTTCTGAGAGGTCCAAGTGCTAAGCCTCCTCTAAGATAAAAAGAAAACTTTGCTGTCAGCCTCTGTACAAATGAAAAGTTAAACACTTCCAGCAATGACTGTTACATCACATATTGTCATCCAATTTGTTGCTCATTCTACCAGATATAGGCATGAAAGACTCATCAGATTGGTTTTAAAAAACCTTGAATTTTTCTTGTCCTTTTTATTTATTATTTTTTATTTTCTGTCTTTTTGAGACAGGTTTCACTGTGCATTTCAGGAGGGACTTGAACTTACTTTGTGGCTCATTCTGGTCTCAAATGTTATATACTAATATACTAATATCTCCAATCAGAGCAACTTTATTGAAGACAGCAATGTGCAATAGAACAACCACTATTATGTACTTTTCATCTTGTTTTTTGTTCCACTATTTTAAAGTGTAATATTTTGAATTTCTTACTTCTCATTTGCCTACTCTCTTTAGATAAATATTTAAAGGATAGAGTCAGACACAGTGACACATATCTGTAATCCCAGCAATCAGAAACTTGAGGCAGAAGGATCATTGTTAATTTCTTGTTCTTGTTTTGAAATTCTGTAGCACTTTTATTGTTTTATGGTGTTTTGTATTTTGTCATTGCTTTTTAATTTTGCTTGTTTCCTCTTCTAAAATATATGCATTAAGCAGTTCATTCTCTATAGACTATTTTCCATATTAATATATTTTTTCTTGGTTAAAAAATTCATTTCTCCACACATTCTTGATTATCTCCTTCTTGTCATCAAGGTACTAAGATGTTGTACAGACAAAAGGCAAGAAATACATTTTCTTAACTTTATTTTTCCAGTTACTATTAGCATGATATAAATATAGTACATAATTTTTTCTTTTTTATTCTTTTTTCTTTTTTATTCTTTTTCATTTTTTATTAGTTTCAATAAGAACAATGAGACAGTTTCAATATTAAAAGACAGCCACAATAATTAATACAATACATATGGTTGTCTTCATTGTAGTTGTTTAGAGAACAAGGTGAAGACATGATTACTCTTTTAAACACTATTGGTACAAAAATTTCTTCTCAGTGAAATAAGACAAAGCAGTTTTATACATAGCCCAGTATTCCATAGTAGTAGTGGGCTCCGCAGAGCTGGAAATACTGGAAACTTGAGTCTTTTACATCTCAGCATACTAATATGGCTTTAATTTATATGCCTCATGGTTAAACTTTTATTCTGGGTAGTTAAGTCCAAGTTAAAGCAAGTTTTACATAACAAAACATGTTTCTTTTGTATCTGACAAGGTCAATCAAATCCCCTCAGTATTTACCTTGAAACCATGTACAGTGTGTTGTAGAACTTATTTTTTTTTTTTGTCTTTTTGAGACAGGGTCTCACTATGCAGTTCAAGGTGGCCTTGAGCTCCCTTTTGTAGCCCAGGCTGGTCTTGAACTCACAGCGATCCTCCTGCCTCAGCCTC
>PVJA010015391.1:0-30963 GCA_004027025.1 Myocastor coypus | reverse complement strand
CTGGGATTACAGGCGTGCGCCACCACGCCCAGCTTGTAGAACTTTTGTCAGTGTCACCTGTCGATATGAGTCATGGCTGTTGCTCTCTGTGAAAGCCTGAGAGAATGTTTTCTCTTTAGGTGACTCTCCTTAGGTACACTATACATCATCAATCCCCTTCCTCTGTGTACCCGTGATCTCCTTGAACATGAAATTAGGAAAAACTCTGAGTTATAGTATGTTACAGTACAGGTTCTCTTATGTCCAAATCCTCACTGAACATGAAGGGCTAGGGCCAAAATATTGGCTATCCTTGTAGTCTTTCATTTTCTCTAGAATTGTGGTCTGAACACTTAAGTTTTTAACCCTCCAGAAGAGAAGCTTAGTAATACTATTACTCTATAACAAGTATTTGAGCTTAACATCACTGTTGTTCTGAATATTAAGGAAAAATGACATAAGATTGACCTGCTACAATTTTGTATATGGTTAGATTTCTAAATTTCTGCGGAAAAATATGTAACAGTTTCTAAAATAACATTCTATCGAGATTTATTAGAATGTCAAAAATTGATAGAAAATACTGGTTCCATGTTAAGTGTAAGGCATTTAATATTTAGTACATAAATTTTTTGAGCTGTAGTTCCTCCATTTATATTATGTATAAATAATTCTAATTCAGTAACTACCGTAATTAATTAAATATTAGCTTCATTCTGTTTATCAGTTTTGATTCATGTTGCTATTTAAGCTTTTTTGGAAATAAACCTTGATATTTACACATTTAGCAGTAGTAATATGTGCCAACAACATACATATGCAGAAAGGTGTTGCTAGATTGTGAATGGTACCCAAAACCATTTGCTTTTATACTTTGGTTTGACTTCTTAACCTCTTATTACAAGTTCATCCACTAATTAGGGATTTTAAACAGAAGCTGAAAATTCTCTCACTTCTTTTCATTTGTTTTATAAGTTTTGATCTTAGTTGCTTTGCTGCTTAAGAAAAAATATCCAACAGTCAAAATGAAAAGGAAAAAGTTCAATTTAACTCATCATTTTCAGAGGATCAGGAAGATAGCTCAGTGGAATAAGCCCTTACCTGGCAAGTACAATGTCCTAAATTCAATCGCTAGTCCCCCCCACACACACACATACAAAAAAAAAAAGAAAACTCATAGATTTAGATTTCAGACTGTAATGTCCTTCTTCAAGACATCGATGCACATGGCAGAAGCACAAATGTTTCTGGCTGCAAAAGCTAACAAAACCAAGTAGAAAGTGAAACAAGTCTCCTTCTGTTCTTTATATTATGTTATTATGTGTAGTCCAACAGAATTAGTGTGGTACAAAACCATTCAATGGACTGGCCCAGAAATCACACAGCTAAAATTCCAGCATTGCGTTTTGAATTGTACACTAGAGTCCAAATGCTATCAAGATAACTCTGCAGACTAAGTGCTTGCCTAGGCCAGTGCAGGGATCAGAGTTTGACGGCTGGCACAGTATACCACTCTGGCCCCTGCCCTGGTTTGTACTGAACCTGTGATGGAGTCCAGGCATGGTGACACATGCCTGTAATCCCAGTACCAGGGAGGCTGAAGACAGGAGACTAACTACAAATCAGGGCTGCAGAGAGAGACCCTGCAAAAAGAAAACAGAAGAAAGATCTTTTACACAAATTCTAGATTCAGCTGCCTCCAGAAGCACCTTATGACCACAAGAGGCTCTGGGAAGACTTCCTCTAGAGATGAACTAAAACCACTGGTCCCAGGTCCCACGAAGTCTCATGCATATTCACTTATGCAAAAGATATTTAGTCCTAGTCCATCTGCAAGAGTTTTCAGATGTCGGACAGTTTCAGCATGTCTGAAAACTCCAAATCAGAAGTCTCCTCTGATATTTATATCCAGCTGTTTGCTGTGAACCCCCATACAAATGAAAACAAAGTTAAACAGTTGCAATATTCAATGCCATAAAAGAGACATTTCCTTTGCAAAAGTTATAAACAGGGATGAAAAGGAATTAGACCAAAGTAAGTCCAAATTGCAGAATGGCAAGCATTAATGTGCAGCATCTTGGTCACTCTGTGGCAAGATATGAACTACAAAGCGATCAGGCTACTCCAACTCTGGCAGTTCTGGTAGTTGTTGCTTCCATTAATTTTCTCTTGAGTCAGCTCTAATCCCTCTTTGAAGTTTTGCTCAGACTATCCATATTTCTAGCTTCTCCAAATTTCTGTGTCCTTCACTGGGTCCTTTGGCTTCACACTCATAACTTTACACACTACCCTTTAGTTTCACATTACCTGGTTTCCACGCTTTCTGAAATTTGGATGTAAACACTCTGATCCCACAACTTTGTCATTTTCCATGCACTGAAAAAAGGCCAGTTTGATAATGTGAAAGTCTGCTGCCAGCTGGAGGAGGTGCCAGGTTTCTTCCTCTCTTCCATGTATGAGTTGAGTACCAGGATCAGAGAGCTCATGAAGTCAATTATGAGGAACAAATTCTCTAGGATGCCACAATTCTGGGACATGATTCAGGTGCTATCAATTTGTAACATGGTTAGCTCGGTTTTTCCCCTCAAACGAAATTCTTTCTTTTTTATAATTTTGAGGTTGCAAACGGTTGTGTCCTACTGCTTCTTGTGATGCCCTCAGCATATCTTTTCCATTCTCCTATTCCTTTTCATTAATCAGGGTCTTCTCTCTTCAAACTGTGCCATAACAGACTGAATGGACCTTCCTTTATGGCCAAACTCTTAATATTTTATGTCTTTCGTATGGAAGTTTTCCTTCTGATTCTCAATATAATCTGGGTAACAGCTCCCGACATTAGCCATGCCACTGCTTCCATATTAGTTGGCTTTGAAATTTCTTTCACCATATTAATTAAACCTACAGATAAACCTTCTCGTAAGCCATAATACACTTTGTCTGAAGTCCAGCAACCAGCACAGTCTTTCAGAAGCAGGAAAATTAATAGAATATTTCAACAATCAAACAATCTTGACACAGAGTAATTGGAAAGAGTGAATTTATTTACCTGCTACTGCCACATGTCTTATAGCTCTCTGAGAGCCCTAAGTTTAGATTTGCTTATTTTTATAGTGTTTCTATAGGCAAATTCCTCATAACCAGGTGACATGATTACAGAAGTAGAAGAGAAATGGGTAAGGAGAGTGGAAAACTAAAGGGATTTTCTAGGACCTTTATGCTCTATTGAAATTATGTCATAACAATACCTGTATAGAGATGTGGCCATACCTATCAAGATTCTAGGGAGTTTAGTTGTACAGTTAACCAACAGTTGTTCAATTTTACTCTAGAATTTGGATTTCTGTCTCACTTCTTGCCATCATAAACCTCTTGATCCTATTCATGACCATCAGAATTTCTATCAATATTCTGGTTTTCTGAATTCTTTTTTTTTTTTTTTTTTGTCTTTTTGAGGCAGGGTCTCGATATGAAGTTCAGGCTGGCCTTGAGCTCACTTTTGTAGTCCAGCCTGGTCTCGAACTCGCACCAATCCTCCTGCCTCAGCCTCCCAAGTGCTGGGATTACAGGCGTGAGCCACCACGCCCGGCTTTTGATTTTCTAAATTCTGACCAGAATCTCCCATCAAGGACAGCCTGTGGTGTTCCAGATATTATTTTTTAGCCAACATTTCCAAATCACTCAAAAATCCTTCCACAAGCCATTCGCTAAGGCTCTTGAACCATGTGGTAAGGTGTATTCACAGCAATAATCACCAGACTTTGGTACCAAATTCCATCTTAGTTACTACTTTTATAGCTGACATAAAATACCTGTTACTCAAAGCTAAACAAGGAAAGGTTTATTTAGTTCACAGTTCATGGAGGTTTCAGCCTATAACTCATTGGCCACAAAGCTGGGTGGCACACATCAGTGGGACAACAAATCATAGTGGCATAAGACAAATGACTATGAGACAAGCCGTGTTCTGTTCTTTGTATTGTATCCAATATACTGTGGTTATGATGGTGAAAATGCAGTCAGTGGACTAAACCAAATATCACTCACTTTTATTCCTTGCTTACTACAAATCAAACTCCACATTGATCCACCTCCACAAACTGCCTATGACCACATGAGGCTTTGGGAGGATACTGAGACACAAACCATAATAGCCTCAAAACTATACCCTCTTTAATATTTGTTACTTTGTTGATGTAAAATCCATTTCCCTCACAATTTAGATTTTGAATCTCTCAGTGCAGTATTAGTCTAATGCTTAAGAACTAAGCCAATTTTTGATTTGCTACTTTCATTGAACTCTATCTTTGATGAAAAATGAAATTGCAATACTTTACTTTGTAAAGAGCAAATAAAAATTATCAAAATTAATTGCATTAACTATTTTATATGGTTTTTGTTTAAGAGCAAGCCAGGTAGACAGCAATATTTAATTTACTGTAGCATAGATTAGAGTATGGCTGTAGATTTGAGGTGTTTGTAAGAAAAGTATTCGAAATTTCCAGCAGATAAAAAAGAGATGAAGTGGCTAGAATTAAAATATCGTGTAACACATAACCATGATTATAAAGACTGTATTTTTTGTTTTTCATTCTCCCTAAGGACTGTGAAATGATTACAGATCACTTAAGGATGGTATAATGAAGTTTCACTGTATTTATCAGAAAATAATTAGCATAGTAAGCTTGTAAGATTAATACTTTGCTAAATTGTCTCAAAGGTTTCAGATAACTTCTGCAATTTTTAGATAAATCCTTTAGAAAAATGAATATCATATGCAGAATGCATATTTATGTACCAGACAAGATAAATATATTTTAATAAATAAGCATTAAGTTACAAAAAAGTTACATTTTATTTGAAAATGATATAATGAGGAATGGAGCATTTCAATATGATGGAATGACTAATTAAATCTTTTACCAACACTGATCATTCAAAATATTATTAAATTATTTTTAATTTTTAAAAGAATTATTATAATAATCTTAGAAACCCATTCAGACTCTAAAGAATAAATTCAAAATTTCTTTCTGTACTCACACAGAGAAAGGCACAAAATTGTATGTACCAGTTGCTCATAGTATCAGATGGGGCAGATTTTGACGAATTTATTTTCTCTGTAATTTCCTAATGCTGTACTACAGAATGCTGCATCTGATAAACATTAACCGTTTATAACTTGATATCTTAATAGTTTACTGTTAATTTTAAGAAGAATCTATGACATCATTTATTTTTCATTCTCTCTTTAGATTTTCTCAACCTTTACAAGATTATTAATAACAGAATATAAGATTGAGATTATAAATCAAAAATGAAAATGACAAAATGGTCTTTGTTATCAAATAAGAATGTATGTTTTTCATTTCATCCTTGAAGTGGATGAGGTATAACTCTGCTTGATACTATAAAATTGTATTTTTGATAAGATCAATACTTTACATTAGGCACTATTTGTAATCTTTTAAAAAATCTGCCCATATGCATTTTTACCTTTTTACCCAAAATATTTGTGATAGCTAACAATATCATTCATGAATAGTTTCTGCACTAGATTATCTAAAGTTGCAAAATTAAAGCACTAGTTATACAATAAGATTACTTTCTGAATTGTTTTTCTTAAATCAGAATTGAATCCAATATAAAATTCCACCATGTCAGTAGGAGCAGGAAACAAAAAAATTATGTCCAAAGATTCAAATTCTAATCACCTACTGTGTTAATTGCTTTTCTGCTATTGTGACAGACCACTTACAAACTAAAGGAGCAAAAAATAAATTTCCCACACATTTTAAGAGAATTTAATCCATGATCACCTGGATCTAAAAGAGAAGCTGAACAATGGAAGTATATTGTGGAAAAATTGCTTAGATCATGACTCATAGGAATCAGCGAAGTCTATGCCAATAATCTCCTTGAAAGATTCCAGGAGAAATCAATATGACACTTCACCCCATATAATACACTCCAGGCGTTCTTAACTTCACATCAGGATATCATATTTAAAGTGAAAATTTTCTAAGTTCACCAAACATAACACAACTGATATTCATGCATCAAAAATGTTATAAAACACTTATGTCTTCTGCTATAGCTTGTGTTTAGTTGCCCCCCCCCAAACCCTCATGCAGTCAAGGGGTTCGGACTTCCAGAGTTTGAAATTAACTCATGATCCACAGGGATTATGGGTGATCCACTGGGATTATAGGTCTTAGTACTGCTGGGAATATGGGTGTGACTCATACATCCAACCTTGGGTTGATAGTCTGAATGTAATATAAGTGAGACAGAGAGACAGACTCTCCATTTGTTGCTGTTGTTGCTCTTCTGGCATAATGAACTGATGTTCTCTACCCTGTGCCATTCTGCCTTAGACCCAGCAGAGTACGGACTGAAACCTCTAGTAACTGAGCTCAATAAACCTTTCCTTCCTTCATTTTTGGTGTCTCATATTTCTTCCAAAAATGAGAGAAATGTAACTGAGACATTTGCAGAGTTACATTTTCATAAGTGCAAGTCCAAGTCTCTTGTAAGACTCAAGACAATCTCTTAGGTGTATTCCTCTGTAAAAACCAAAAAGTTAAATAATAGTAAGGGACAATGACACAGTACAAATGTCCTCATTCTCAAAGAAAGCAACAAGAGAATAAAAATATTTAGGACTAAAGTAAGACCAAAATCGAGTCAGGCAAACATTCATCTTATGCCTCTGAAACTTACGTGCAGAGCACATGGTGGGAAAATGTTAATGTCAAAGGGTCAGTGTTAACATGTATTTTTGGCTTTGTAAATCGCAGCTGACAATGCTTCTCTTGTGGACTAACTCCACTTGTGACCTACATTTCTCCTTAGTCGACACCCCATGTTCATGGCATCTCTTTGACTCCTGTGATCTCCACTGCAACATTGAGTTCATTCTTACAGCTCCATTGACTACACTGTCAGAGGTTTCTTGGGTAACTTAACTGGTCTTCCTTTGATATATTGGGGGAAGCCCACTGATTGTTATGGCTTGTGCCTAATGTTCCCTGGAAGCTTCATTTTATCATAAGTAGGCTTTCACAAAGGTGCCTGGATCTAGAGCAGTGGTTCTCAACCTTTCTAATGCTGTGACCCCACAATACAGTTCCCCATGTTGCGATGATCCCAAATCAAAAAATAATTTTGGTGGCTACTTCAAAACTGTAATTTTGCTACAATTATGATTCAGAATGTAAATACCTGATGTGCCTTATGCATTCTCATTGCTACAAATCAAACATAATTTAAACATAGTGATTAATCACAAAAAGAATACTTAATTATATGTTGAGAAATATTTATTACTAATTCCAATAAAGAACATTTCATCATGGCATGGCATGGGTTTAAATATGCATTTTCTGATGGCTTTAGGCGACCCGTGCGTTTTAGTCATTCGAACCCCGCTGGGGGCACGACCCACAGGTTGAGAAGCACTGGTATACAGTGTGATGTAGGCATCGAAATTATATAACTAGCAAATTAATCTACTGATTGGATTGGCATATTTCAGGGTAGGATTAAGAGTCCTCCACCATGGGTGTGAATGCTCTTTACCTTAGGGGAAGATAGCCTGGATAAAAATAATAGTTATAAGCTGTGTGTGGTGTCACAGACATGTAATTACAGTAACGTAGTTTGGAGGCTCAAGGGAAAGGTAGGAGGATGACCTGGGCTACATAATGATCGCCATGCTAGCTAACATAAATTGCAGAAAGAGGGCTAGTGTGGTCAATTTTAGTTTATTTGCTTGGTGTTATATTCAGGATTTGCAAGTGAAACAATTTAATAGCAGAACACAGAATGTATAGGATTATTCTATAATACTCATCCAAAGAATCAAATACTACAAAGTGCTAGAAACCTTCCCACAAAATAAAGACCTTAAGAATTCAGCTGAGGGCTCTGATCCCAGAGCAGTGTCCTGAATGAGTCCAGTTGAAGACCTAGAGCGAATGATAATGCCCTGCACATGTCCAAGTGGAGGCATAGAGCCCGTGACAATGTCCCATGCAGGTGTTTCATGGATCTGTTCTGGCAAGGTCCCAAGGTTAGTGGCTGAAGCCAGACACTCCCTTCCAGGGAATGTAAGGACCTGTGCCAGCAGGCTGAAGAATACCCCAGCCGTACTCAATGACAATGGGGTCTCAAATAACTTTGATGATGAGAACACTGAGTTCATGTTAGGAAAATCAATACAACAAGCTCCTTCAGCAGAACCAGCTGTCCCCTTCTTCCTCTTTAATTCACCTTTCTATGTTGTTGGCAACAATCTCCTAATGGGCCTTCTACACCTAGTATCACAATGATTCACTTCTTCTGGGTGTTGGAAATTGACCAACAGCTGTTGATCCACCATTTATTATGCCTTCTATAGTCTGTCCTCTGTTCACCATCAATAGCTATTTCTGCATGATGACCCTATGTCTTGCCATGCTACTATTGTGCCAACCAATTATGCACTTAAATCTCTACTAACTATGAAGCAAAATAAATATTTACTCCTTTAACTTCGGTTGTTGGATATTGTATTTCAGCAATCAGTAAAGAAACTAAGACACTGATCTTGCAATTGATATTTCCTGCATGACAAGAAAATCAGAATCACATAGAAGAGCTCAGTGTCTGCTGTCAGCAGGAACATTAGCCAAGTACTCTTCATCCTTGGGCACACTAATCTCTGAGTGCCTTAATAGCTGATCATAGTAAAATAATTTTCTGAGTATGAGTTCACAAGAAGGCCCTTCTGGAAAAGTAGTCCTCGGTGCTCATTTTTTTTTTTTTTTTTTTTTTTTTTTTGTGACCAGGGATTGAACTCACGACCTTTGCTTTTGCCCAGAAGGCACTTGTACCATGCATGGAGCTATCTCCCTGGCCTCTAATAATTCATCAGACTCTTACATGGAGTTCTTTATTTATTTATTTTTGTGGTACTGGGGATTGAACTCAGGACCCTGTGCTTGCCAGGCAGGCACTTATTGTACTGAGCTAGCTCTGCAGCCCTAGGTGTTATCTTCTCAAATGGAAGTTTTACACATTTAGCGCCTTGAACTTGTGATGGATGGGACTTGGTGATTTCTGAGATGACCTAAAGTCACTTTTTTCTTGTCCCTGTAAATTATTGTTGGATTAATTGTGAAAATAATAATTTTTATAGCAACCGATCTCTAGACCGTAAAATCATAAGTAGTTCTTTTTTTTGGGGGGGGGGACCAGGGTTCGAACACACGACCTTGCACTTGCCAAGCAGGCACTTGTGCCTCGGAGCTATCTCCCCAGCCCCCATAAGTAGTTCTTTGAAGATCAAAATGTAAACTTTCCAAATCATAACTTTTGTCCCCAAATCTCATGTACATCTGATTGAAAGAGACCAGTAGTTCTCATGATTGTGTGATTTCCTCTACCAGGTTAATTAGTTTACCATCCTTACTCACAATATTTTATGGTCTCAAGACTAAAGCAAAACTATTCTATTATTCTGACAGTGCAAGTCACACGACCTCTATCCAATTTTCATTGTAGTACTTGTTCCCAACTGAAAACTCCTTAGCCCAATAACTAGTGTCCATATTTCTATTACCAATATGGTCACCTAATCTCCAGCTAGAATCATTCATGAAACTGTGCTCACCACTAACGAATGTCTCTGGACTACATCTCCAAATATTTCCAAATTCTTGCCTGAAAACATATCCCAAAGTCTTCTAAACAACATGGCAATTGCAAAACCTTTGACTGTGTATGTATCTGCTTCTTCTTAATCCAAAGAGAATTATATTCTTTCCTTTTTTTTTTCTTTCTACTTTCTATGCAACATCAATAGGGAGGTGGGTCATACCCACACACTGCACTCTATAGAATGATTGTGAGGACAATATGCAATATGTCAACTTTCAAAGAAAAGAAGGGGGAAAAGAAAAAAAAAGTAATGTGGATTTAGAAAGGTTAATGTTTAATTGTTTGATCAATCTTATATACCTATATGTATTAATCTCAACTGACCTGAGGATGAAAATGTGTAATATAACCATTGTCAAATTTAAACAATAAAAAAATTGAAAAAAAAATAGAATTAGAAGATGTTGGTTTGAACATCTTCTTGACAGACAGTTAAAAAAAATAAACAACATGGAAGCTATAGCTATTCCAATAACTGTACTTTTCTCAGATGTTATTTATAATTTATTTTTCCATTTCACACACTTTAAAGGTTGATAAATTACTGTTTATAATTCAGGGGATTCAGTTCAAAGTCAACTAGCTTTGATCCAGAAATTTCACTGAGGAGGTATGGGAAAGAACAAAGATTTAATTGATGGTGGCTGGTAAAGAAAGGAGAATAACAGTGTCAGAAGTAGAGCTCAGGATCAGAAAATACACCCTAATGTCACCATCATCCACTCAGACACATCTTGAGGTGCACTTTATGAATAAGCTTTGTGAATCCCAAAGTAAACAAATTTGGCATTCTAAACTAATTTAAAACTTAGCTCTTTTTATTATTTTTTTGTAGTACCACGCCTTGAACTAAGGACCCTGCACTTGCCAGGTAAGCACTTATTCTAAGCTATCTCCCTAGCTCAGCTTCTTAATTTTTAATATTTTCCTCAATATTCAATGAAGTTAAACTTTATAGTTCATATAGTTTCAACTGTTGAAAAGTATTTATAAGAAATACTTTCAAATATTTTTGTTATCAAAACTTAGTTGCTTTGGCACGGTATACTACTGGATCCCCAATTAGGAAAGTTCCATTCCTGGATTTTCAGAGCCTATCTAAAGTGTATCCATTTTACAGCTGACAACTCAACTGAACAATTTTATTTGCCATTTGAAATCTCTCACATTCAAACAGAGATACACTCTTTAATCAATATGGAGGTGACTAGGTTGGGCAGGTGGAAATCAGTATAAGTTCAGTAACATTAAGGGAAATGCAATGGTTGTCTAAGGGAGAAAAAAGTTTCTCATATGATAAAGATATGAAAATAAGATTAAACAAAGTGTCAATCAAAAATTCTCAAAGATTGCTGTTGTGTGGCACGTTTAAGGGAGTAGTTTTTCTTAACTTTGCTTTTATAAAAAAATCAGCAGTGTTTGACCTTTCTCATGGTGATCAGTTTCCTAAACTTATATGTATTTGCTTGTCCTACACAAAAATAGCCACATTCTTCTTAAAGATTTTGTAATAATAACTTTCAAGTATTTTAATTCATGTTTTTCCTACTACTTCCAATTCTCTGAAACTGTTACATCCAAGTAATATACTCAAATTGCTCAATGTGAGATGTAGCCTGATGGGTGTTTCAAAAAGCAGAATGTGATGGATGGGGCCCAGAGGAAGCTGTGGTAGGACAGCATCACCTGTGGGTTCTGTATTTGTTGCTGTCTCCCTTTCTTGAAATGCTGTTGCTTGACCCCTGAGTGAACCCTAGGATGGAAGCTGATGGAGGGCTTGGTGGTGCTCATGCCTAAGCACGAGGCCCTCCTTTACTTTAATGAGACCATGGTCACGTGAGTGCCTCAGCACGTGGTTCTCCTTTGCTGGGTGATTGTACTCGAGACCACGCTGACTATCCTGAATAAAGCTGAGTTTTTTCAGAGGTTCTTTGCTCACTGGGGAGGGAATCTCGGTGAGTCCTCTGAGCTAACTTCATCAGGTCTTCTCATCGTTTCTTTCGGTACCAACACAGAACATTACAACATGAGAGGCACTGTTAATTATTACTTTTCATGATCATTTAATTTCATTATGGTCAGTAATTCTTTCAAAAATCAATCTCCATTGCTAATTTAAACATATTATTTGTGTCAATACTATACTTGCAGAAAAAATTGTATTCATCAGAAATCAACTAGTAGGCATTAAAATTTCAAACTTTATGTAAAATCATTTATGTAATTATGAAAACATGATCATTTATGAGCCTTTAATTTGGAATTAGCATTATTTAAACATTTTTATGAAAACTGGTCTATGGATCTTTCAAAAAATGACTCCGTACCTTAAAATTAATGCTTTCTTGGACCTGCCAGATAGGTCAGGGGATTAAAGGACCTGCTTAGGCAGACACAGGGACTGGGCTTTGATTCCTAGCATGCCTTGTCAGTCACTGAAGCAGCAACTGAGACTGGGTCTGGTGGCACACACTTGTAATCCCAGCACTTGCGAGGCTTAAACAAGAGGAGAGGGCCTGGCGGGATGGCTCAGTGGTCTAAAGCACCTGCTTGGAAAAGCTTGGGCGTCTTCAGGGACCGTGGTTCGATCCCCGGCACCACATGCTGCACCAGCCCTGCCGTCGGGGCGGGCTGAGCCGGCCATAAAAATGATTGAATAAACAAAGATTCTGAAACAAGAAAAAAATAAATAAATAATTTTTTTTTTAAAAAAAGACTTTAAAAAAAATAAAAAAATAAACAAGAGGAGAGGCTTAAACAAGAGGTTCACTATGCATCTGAGCTGTGTAGTGAGACCCTGTAGACACTATATTAAATGCATGATAAATAGATAGATGGATGGATGGATAGGTAGATAGATAGATAGATAGATAGACATACAGACAGATGGATAGATAGACAGATATTATTGCTTTCTTGAGTTCAACAGCAGCTCAAGGTCAAATAATGCAATTTCAATGAATGACAAAAGGATATTTAGTTCTCATATTAACATGATTTGTGACAAGGCTATCACTTTTTCTTACAAACATGCACAATTTTTTTTATCCTGAATATAACTGGAATTTTTTCACCAATAATAAATTATTTGTCAAATCATGTTCTATACCTTATGCCTAATACTAAATGAACAGAAAGAAAATCTGTGTGATTAGTGAGCACTCACTTTGTTTTTCTTGTATGGGCTACATTTCTTCTCTTTTTGTTTACCAAACATTTTTGTTCATCCATCATGTTTTACTATATTAGTACCATAATGACTATTTTTTTTACTTTTAATAAGAAATAACTTTGAGACAGTTTTAAAACACATTAGTAGGACAGCCATAATAATTGATACAATGTATATTGTTGTCCTCATAGTAGCTGTTCAGAGTAAAATATGCAGATACGATAACTTTTCTAAACACCATTGGTACAAATATTTCTTCATGTTGAACTAACAGAAAGTAGTTGTATACATAGTCTGGAATTCCATAATAGTAGTGGGTTATTGGCAGAACTGGGAAAGTCAGAAGTTGTTTACTTAAGCCTTTTATAGCTAAGCATACCAGTGTCACTTGTCTTTCTACATCTCATGGTTATATTTTTTTTGCTCGGAGGTTAAGTCCAAGTTAAAGCAAGACCTATGAAACAAAACATGCAATTTTCTTATCTGACAAGTCCACCATATCCCCTCAGGATTTAACTTCAAACCATGTACACTGTTTTGTAGAACTTTTGTCAGTTTCAGTTTTCTGGATGAGTCATGTTCATTGTTTGAACAGTTTGATGACTGTGAAAGCCTGAGGGATGTTTTCTCTCTATGTGACTCTCCTTAGACACAGTATATATTGTGTATCCCTTTCCTCTGTGGTCCTATAATCTACTTGAAAAGAAAATTTGGGACACCACTGAGTAATAGGATGTTGTAGTACAGGGTCTCTTATGTCCTGAGTCCTCATTGACCTTAAAGGGCTAGGGCCAATATACTGGCTATCCTTATAGCCCTTCTGTTCCTCTAATTTTTGTCTGCAAACTTATGTTCTTAACCCTCCAGAAGAAAAGCTTAGTGATACCATTAGTCTATTACATAGGTACTTGAGCTTATCATAACTGTCTTTCTAAATATTAAGTGCCTTCGACTTAACAAGGGGAAAGCATTTTTCATCAATTATTGATATTCTAATAAATCCCTAAAGCATGTCATTAAAGAAAACTCTTAGAGGTTTTTTTTTTTTTTTTTTTTTTTAACACAAAAATTTGGAATTCTAAGCATATGCAAAATTTTAGCAGGTCAATTCTATGTCAATTTTCCTTGTCTTGTTTTCTCATTAATTACCCTTTTTGTTGTCTTTTAAAACAATCATTTACTTGAGAGAGAATATAGCAGTAATTAAAATTACATTAAAAGCAGCACACTCCTAGAAGACCAGCATTCCAAGCATGATCTTAGTCTTACACGTTGCTACTCTGAGTGTCAGAAACCTGCTGGAGAGTCCTAGGACCAATAACATAATGATTATTGAAAACTACAGTTTTACATCAACATGAAGTTAGTCTTACTTTATGTAAGATAATCCTATATAATACAATATCACCTTAGGATTTTAATGCTCTGCTTTTATTCTTTCAGATGAGGAATAAAATATTATCTACTACCCAAAGAAGCATTTATATGAGTGTTCCACTATCAGCAATTGATTGAGAAGAAATAAGTGAAAATATATCTTGACATACATTGTATTATTAACAATTACCTAACTAATATAAATGTTGATTATCAAAACGGAATTAATTTGAATGAATTGATGGTCAAATCAGAAGGAAAATAAAATAAATTTATTATTAGCACATATTTGTTTTGATTATTAAAATCTTCATCAGAAATTGTTATATGCATATATCACTTTTTAATTGATTTATCTCCTTTTCCTACTTTCTCATCTCCCTCCTTTCTCTCTCTGTCTCTATCCCTGTCTTTGTCTCTCTGTCTCTGTATCTGTCTCTGTCTCTGTCTCTCTGTCTCTCTCTCTCTCTCTCTCTCTCTCTTTCTAGGAGGTAGGGTCTCTACACAGGTCAGACTCATAATGATCCTCCTGTCTTCTGCCTCCCTAGGGCTGGGATTACATATGTGCGACACCACACTTAGTCTCCCTCACTGGTTCAGCATGTCCAAGCATGGGGACAGCATGGTATGTGGTGCCAGGAAGGGAATTCTGCCTCCCTTCATCTTTTGCTCCATTCATATTTGAGTTACGTTTTTCTCCGTTTCCTATTATCTACATTTTATTTTTCTCTTTATATTTTGAGTTTCTCAAATAAGAGAAATAATGTGATATTTATAACTGTGTACAAAATATATTTCCATATTAGACTTCCACAGTACATCCATTTTCCTAAAATGGCCCCGAGATTATCTTTCCTTATAAGCAGGCACAGAGCCTGGGGCACATTGAGAGGCAATTGAGACTGAGCGTGGCGTTGCACACTTGTAATCCCAGGACTTGAGAAGTTATGAACAGGTGGATCACTAGGAATTCAATCTAGTAATGAGACCCTGAATACTCTGTAGACCCTTCCCCCCTCCCCGCAAAAATAGAATAGTTTGGGGCTGGGAAGACTGGTCAAGCACCTGAGTTCAATCATCAGTTCCCAACACACAACCCCCCGAAAATAATTATCTTTCTTTATGGCAGAGTAGTTCTTTATATGTATAAATTTCCAGATTTCTTTACCCATTCTTATGCTGATGGGGATACAGGTTGCTTCCAAGATTTAATTAATGTGAATTGTGTAGCTACAAACATCACTATGTATGGATCATGAAAATATGAAAATGCCTAGAAGGAGAATACCAGCAAATTTTAATTTTAGTTTCTGAGGAAAGAATGCCCATAATGATTCCCACAGTGACTGCAGTAGTTAATATTTCCACCAACAATGTACAATGGGTTCTTTTGCTTCACAATCTTCCTATTATTTTATTATTTGAGTTCTTAACCATACCAATTTTTTTTAAAAAACAATATGGAAACTCAATCCAGGTTTTTTTTTCATTTTAATTATTTTATCATTTTCATTTTTAATTTATAAAGTTAAGCCGGGCGTGGTGGCGTATGCCTGTAATCCCAGCACTCGGGAGGCTGAGGCAAGAGGATCGGTGAGAGTTCAAGACCAGCCTGGGCTACAAAAGTGAGCTCAAGGCCAGCCTAAGCTGAATAGTGAGACCCTGGCTCAAAAAAGACAAAAAAAAAATTATAAAATTAATTTTAGATTGCTATTTTATACTTCATTTTAAATTCTGAGTGGTGTTTCATTTCTTTTCCTGCTACCTAGCTGTTTTGATGATTATTCAGCTATTTACTTTTAGAAACTCAGGTTGCTGGAATTGGTATTTTGTTTTATGTTAGAAGCAGATTTCCATTAATATTATCAGCATATTTTACTTCTCCTTAATTACTCTTTTAAAGTTTATTAATTTTAATAAGAAAGAAATAACAGTGAGACAGTTTCAAAACACATTAGCATAATATCCACAATAATACACTGCATATTATTGTTTTCTTAGTAGTTGTTCAGAGTACAATATTCAGACACGATAACTTTTCTTTCTTTTTTATGAAAAAAGGAAATATTTTTAATGCACAGTTAATGGAGGTTTCAGTGAATACTCAGCTGGTTCCAAATGCAGAGATGTACATAGCTGAGAGCAACCATTCATAGTTGCAGCAAAGATCAGAGAGTGAAATGGAGGAATAGCAGCGATAATGGCTGCAGAGTGCAAGTCTGTCTCTCTGTCTCTCTTAAAGTTACATCCAGGCGATCTAACCCAGGCTGGGTATAGCACTCACACCCGTAATCACATCAGTACTCAGATCCCTAATTTTAGGCATAGATGATTAGTTATTCACAAACTATAAAATTGAGCCTTAGTGACTGCATGAAGCTTTAGGGGGACAAATATACACAAACCATAACAGGATATCTATACGATTTTATCATGCAAGTTGAAAAACAAATTGCATCGTAGTAGGTAAAACTATAAAGTTCATGTGTGGACCTGAGACGTAATCAACTATTTGTAAAAGTGAAAATTAATAGTAATAATAATGATAATTAATAACAAAACAGATTTTCAAAACAGGTTCATAGGAAAGTTATAAGAATTAGATAATAGGAAATGCTATTTGCATTCTTATTTTTGCACATCATCACTTTGTATGTCATTGCTTTGTATGAGCAGTAACCAAACAATATTGAGATGGACTGATAAACAGGAATCTCTGCAAAGGGAGAAAGTGAAAAGGACCAAAGGGGAAAAGAAAAATGTATATATTTATGCACAAGATAACTAAGATAATTATACAGCCAATTTTCTAATTCATTGACAATGAAAGTGTGGGCTAATATTGTTTGGAAAACCTATTATGGCTATATCTGGACACTCAAAACGTACCACGAAGAATACAACACTAAATGTACTAATTGTAACTTTACAACTTGCAAAAACACAACTAGTACAAATAGTTGTTCTCATTCACCTACGTGAAAGTAGTTGTATGTATAGTCCAACAGTTCATAATAGTAGTGCGTTATCAGCAGAACTGATAATGTTGCAAGCTGTTGACCTGAGCCTATTATAACTCAGCATATTAACAAAGTTTTATTATGTTAAACGTCATGCTTAGAATTTTCTCCTGGATAGCTAACACCAAGTTAAAGCAAGACCTATAGAACAAAAAAAATGTAGCTTTTGTGTCTGACAAGGTCAATCAAATACCTTGGGCTTTACCCTGAAACCATGTACAGCGTTTTGAAGAATTTTTATGTTAGCCATTTGGATGGGTCAAGGCCATTACTTGACCTGTTTGCTCTCTGTAAAAGCCAGACAGAATGTTTTCGCTCTAGGTGACTCTCCTTAGGCACACTATACATCCTTGGTCCATTTCCTCTGTAGTCCCATAATCTTGAACAGAAAAATTGGGAAAACACTGAGTTATAGAATGTTACAGTATAGGTTCTTTTATGTCCTGAGTCCTGACTGATCTAGAAAGGCCAGGGCCAAAATACTGGCTATCTTTGTAGTCCTACTGTTTCTCTGATTTTTGAGTCTGCAAACTAAAGTTGTTAACACTCCAGAAGAGAAGCTTAGTGATAATATTACCCTATAACATAGGCACTTGAGCTTAACAATGCTGACTTTCTGAGTATCAAATGCCTTAGACTTAATGTGGAACCAGGATTTTTCATCAATCATTAATATTCTAATAAATCGCTGTAGAATGTGATAAAAACATTGAGATATTTTAACACAGAAATTTAGAAATCTAGCCATATACAGAATTGTAGCACATCAATCCTATGACATTTTTGTCTCTTACTCTTTTATTACCCCATAGAAGAAGAAAAAAGACATGAGAGAGAGAAATAGAGAGAGAGAGAGAGAGAGAGAGAGAGAGAGAGAGAGAGAAGCAATGATTGATATGATCTTAGAAGTAGCACGCAACTAAAAGGCGAGAATGACAGACATTTAAAGCATGGTTTCGGTATTACACATTGCTATCCTTGGTGTAGTTGCTTATTCCACAGATATTAGCATATATAGTTAGGGTGACAATTATACCAACTAACGTCTAGTTTCAAAAAGTATTGTAGATATTTTGGACCATTTTTAAAATCATCATGTGTATATAAGTGAAAGGTTTTGCCCCTGCCATGTTAACTAACTTTTCTGTGCGTTGTGTCTTCATTGTATAATCCATAAATTCTTCATTTCCATTTATTTTATTTTATTTTATTTTATTTTATTTTTGGTCTTTTTGAGACAGGGTCTCGCTATGCAGTCCAGGCTGACCTTGAGCTCACTTTTGTAGCCCAGGCTGGTCTCGAACTTGCACTGATCCTCCTGCGTCAGCCTCCCGAGGGCTGGGATTACAGGCGTGCTCCACCACGCCCGGCTTCATTTCCATTTATTTGTGTTATATGTTTGCATTTTTGTTTCTTCTTTTGAGTTCTTACACTAGGGAGACTATAGGACATTTACACATTTAGGTTTGGTTTATTTCATTTATGTGTATATTTTCAGGATACATACACTTGTATAGGAAGACCTTGAGTTTATGATTGTTTGCAGCTAAGTAATATTTGACTATGTGAAAACACCACAGCTTTTCATGCATTCTTCAAGTGATGGGCATTTTGGTTCTTTCCAAGATTTGGCTCTCACAAATTGTGCTGGTACGAACATAGGTCCACAAAGACCACTATGATATAATGTTTTCAGTTCTTTTGGAAAAATTCCCAGTAGGGTGATAGCTGGACTGAATGGGATTTCCAGTCCTAGATTTTAAGCAGTCTCTATACTGATTTCCATAATGATTGCACAGTCTGCATTCCCACCAGAAGTGGAGAAGTGCTCCTTTTTCCCCACAGTATCTCCAACATTTGTTGTTGGTTGATTTATTTATGATAGTCATTCTTTCTAGTGTGAGAGAGTAGCTCAGTGTTGTTTTCATTTGCATGTCATGGTGGGTAGAGATGTGGATCACTTTTTCACATATTAATAAGCTTCTGGTATTTCTTCCTCTAGGGAGTGTGTGTTCAAATTGGAAGCCTATTTCTGGATTGGATCTTTTACTTGGGGACTCAAATGTTTTATTTAAAAATTCTACATACATATTTGTCTGAATACATGCATAAATTTATTTTGAAATTGATGGGTTGTCTTTTAACTTTTTACACAATTTCTTTTGATGTGCAAAAAGTGCTCAACAACAGGATGTCCCCGGGGTTAACTCAAGTGTTGCATATGCATTTAGATTTTCGTCCATGAACAATTTCCTTAACCCAGGGTCTTCAACATTTCCTCCAATTTCACTTACAGGAAATTTAGTGCTACTCTTTCCACATTTAGATCTTTAATCCATCTTGACTTAAGTTTAGTGCATGGTGACAGACCTGGGTCAAGTTTTAGTTTTCATCATATACAGAGCCAATTTTTTCCATCACCACTGTAAAAGAGGTTATCTTTCTTCCAGTAAAAATTTTTGGCCCCTTTGTTGAAGAAAACATCGCTGAGAGTGTTCGTATTTCCTTTTTCATTTTCTAATGTATTCCATTGTTCCCCAGGTCTCTTTTTTTTGCCAATACCATGCTGATTTTATCACTGGAGCTTTGTAGTATAATTTCACACCAGGAATTATAATGTCTTCTACCTGATCTTTGTTACCCAGTATTGTCTTTGTTCTAGGTCTTTTCTGGCTCCAAATAAATTTTAGAAATGATTTCTCTAGGTCTGTAAGACATGTTGATGATATTTTGATATGGATTGCATTAAATCTGTATAACAATTTATGGAGTATGGTCATCTTTGCATTGTTGATTCTTCCTACCTAGGAGCAGGGAATATCTTTCCATTTTCTGAAGACCTTGATGGTTTTTTTTTAGAATACTGTAGCTTTCAATGAATTAATATTTTACTTCTTTAGTTGTTTGTTAAGTATATCATATTCCGTGGTGCTATTGTAAAAGGTATTATTTCTCTAATTTCTTTCTCAGCGTGTTTGTTAGAAGTATAGAGGAACACCACTGACTTTAGGATATTGACTTTGTATACTGCTGTACTACTGAATTTGCCTAATAATTTTGGTCGGTTCTTAATGGAATTTTTTTTTTCCAGTAGACTATCATGTCATCTGAAAATAACAATAGTTTAATTTCTTCTTCACCTATTCTGATTCCTTTTATTTCTCTCTCTTGTTGAATGGCTCTAGCTAATAATTCCAGAACTATATTGGATAGGATGGGTGAAAGAGGACAACCTTGTACCATACCAGGTATGAGAGTAAAAGATTTCAGTTTTTCCCCCTTAAAAATTATGTTAGTCATTAGATTGTCATAGATGACTTTTATCAGATTGAGATAGAAGTCCTCTATTCTAATTTTCTGTGGGACTTTTCACATGAATAAGTGTTCGACTTTGTCAAAAGCCTTTTCTGAATCAATTGAGGTGATCATTTTTTGGATTTGCCTCTACTGATATAGTGTATTATATATACAGATTAGTGTATGTTGAAAAATTCTTGTGTCCCTGTGATGAAACCTACCTGATCATGATTTATAATCTTCTTGATAATTTGCTGTACTGCAATTGCTAAGATTTTATTCAGCATTATTACATCTATATTCATGATGTAGATTGGCCTGTAGTTCTCTTTTAATTGCATCTTTCTCTGGGTTTTGTATCCGTGTAATACTTGCCTCCAGGAATGATTTCGGAGAATTGTTTCCTTTTGAATTTTTAATAAATAGTTTGAGGAGTATTGTGGTGATGGCTTCTGTAAATTTCTTGAAGAATTCAGTAGAGAATCTATTAGAACTCAGACTTTTCTTTGACAGTGTGTTTTTAATTAAATTTTGTATTTCATGGGCTGTTATTGGGTTATTGAGAGTTCTTGTATCTTCTTGATTCAGTTTTGGTACATTGTGCCATTCTAGTAATCTGTCTATCTCATCTGTGTCTTCAATTCTGTTAGAGTAAAAGTTTTCAAAGTAGCTATTAATGACCTTTTGTATCTCCACTAAGTCAGTGTTAATTTCACCCTTTCATTCCATATGGCTTAACTTTGAGTTTTTTCTTTCCTCTATTTGATGAGATTAACTAGGGCCTTATCGATTTTATTTAATTTTTCAAGACCCAAAATTTTGATTAGTTAATTCTTTGCATTGTTTTTTTTTTTAATTTAACTGAATGAACTTCTGCTCTAATCTTAATAAATTTCTCCCATCCTTGGGTTTTGGTTTTGGTTTACTCTTCCTGCTTTAGATGATCTAAGTTAAGCATGAGATTATTTTTCTCCCTGTTGTGTGTCCCAACCTGTGAGTTCATGACTATTAATTTCCCTCTAAGAACTAATTTTATGCATCCCATACATTCCGGTAGTTTCTGTTTGAATTTTTGTTAAATTGTAGGTAACGTTTAATTTGTTTTTCAATTGCATCTGTAACGCACTGGTTGCTGATAAGAGTGTTTAATTTCCATGTATCTCTGGGGTTCTTTTGGTTTCTTTTGTCATTTATTTCTAGTTTCATTGCACAGTCATTAGATACTATGCGTGGGATAAATTCCATTTTCTTGCATATACTTAGGAATACCCTATGGACTAGTACGTGGTCTATTTTAGAAAATGTCGCACATGTACCAAAAAAATTGTATACCCATGTGGTTGTCAACTAAGTCATGTTGTTCCAAGTTTTGGTTCAGTTGTGCTAATTCTTTGCTATTTTTTGTCTACTTATCCTTTCTTTTTTGGATAAACTGTGGTTAAGGACTCCTGTTAAGATGGTGGTATTGAATATTAGATATTTTATGTCCAGTAAGATTTGTCTCATATAGCTGTGAGCTTCTGTGTTGGATATGTACACATTTATGAATGTTATCTCTTTGTGTTGAATTTTTTCTCAAACCAGTAAATAGTGGCCTTCTGTACTTCATTTAATCAATCTTAGTTTAAAATTCAGGCTATCTTCTAACAGGATTGCTAACCCTGATTTTTTTTTTTTGAGGTGCTGGTATATGCACAATTGTTTTCAATCCTTTGATTTTCATCCTATGAATTTATAAAGTGTGTTTCTTGTATTCGGCATATTGTTGGGTTTTGCTCCCTAATCCACTGTACCAGTTTATTTATTTTCATTGGAGAACTAAGTTGATTTACATTGGTGGTTAAAATTGAAATGTATTGACTTATGATTGATACGTTATTTACCTACTATTGCTTACCTCTTTTTCTCCTGTGTTTTGTTGGTTGTACTATACACCGATTGCTTTCAGTTCTTATTCTTAGATTCCAGTTCATTTTGGTCCCTCTCTAAAATATCTGTGGAGGGTTCGCTTTAATATCATGAAATTCTTTAGTTGTTCTTTGTCATGGAAGTATTTCACTTCTAGCTCATACTTGAAAGGGCGTTTTAAGGGGTATAGCAATCTGGGCTGGAATTTGTTTTCATGGAGGACTTGAAGCAATCTATTCCATGCTCCTCTTGTCATGATAGTTTGTGAAGAGAAATCTGCCATTATTCTGATGGGTTTTCCTTTAAATGTGATTTATTTCTTTTCTCTAGCAGTTTTTACTATATTATCCTTCTGCTGGATTTCTGGGATCTTGACTAATATGTGTTTGGGTGTGCTTTTAGTTGGGTTGATGTTATTTGCAGTTCTGTATGCTTCACTTATCTAAATTTCAGATTGCTTTCTCATACTTGAGAAGTTTCCGGTTATTGCTTCTGCCCATATTCATTTTATGCCGGTTTTGTTTACTTCTTTGTCATTGATACCTGCTAGTATCATGTTGTTCAACTTTACATCATCTTGTAGATGTTAAATTATTTTTTCCTGCTTCGTTGATTTTAAAAGATTCTTTCTTATCTTTTCTCTAGTTTTAACTATGTCTTCAAGATCTGAAACTCTATCTTCACTTTCATTCATATGGTGTTGCCAACTTGTAGTTGATATTTTATTTTCCTCTACATCGCTTTGCAATTGCTTCACATGATCTATTTCTTTCTTCTATAGCTCATTTAAGGATTCCACCATTTTTATTCTCCTCTAATTGTTTATAAATGTATTCTTTCGAAGCATTTATTAATACTTTCTTTATTGATAACATTTGTTTTACTTCAGAGATTATTTCTTATCTGATTTCTTCCTACTTTTCTATAGTAATTTCTTTACTTCAGACCCTATCAATTCAGAGATTTTTTTTTTACTTCAGAACTTATTTCTGATAGGATTTCCTCTATAGTTTTATGGCGTTATTTTTGTCGTTGTTACTTCAGAAATTATTAAGTCAAATAATTCTTTTTTTTTTAATTCACAGGTATTTTCTGATCTGTTTCCTATATCCCTTTTTGTAGCTGTTCCTTTACTTCAGACGCTATTAATTCAGAAATTTCAGCTGTGTGATTATCAGTTACTTCTATGCTAGTGTCTACTGCATTTGTTCTGTGTGGTCTCAGTGCTTGACATGCATTTTGCTCCTTCTCTTTGTCATGTTGTAGAGCACTGTCCTCTGAACTATGATGAAGTGCTCGGTGCAATTATACCTTTAACACCTACTGTGATTCTAACCAAAAATGTTTATATGTTTAAGGCAGTTATAGTTTTGTATTAATAGAACCACCATTAGGAAAACTAATAGTGTGTTGTGACATTTAGCTACTGACAAACTTTTGTGACTAAATGGTTTGTATTTTACAGAGTAACATCAAACCTTGTGTCTGTGTAGCTAAGCTGATATTAAATTGGGAATTTGTATTTAAGTTAGTTCTTGTATGTTCTGACTGATCCCCCCCCCCACTGTACCTGGGGTCTTCAATGCAGGTTAATTCATCTATTGTTCTTTCTGGAGATCAAGAATGGAAGAGAAGACACTCCCATAGTTCTGGAACCAGCAAAGTGTTTCAGCCTACCAGGTCCGGATCTAAAAAGTTGCCAGTCATCCAGATTTGACCAGCTTGGTTCTGGCTGCTGTTTTTAGCTTGTTCGTACTGTCATCCATGGGTGTGAACACTTTATACAAGAAAGCTTGGGAATGGAGCCAGAAGAGATTGGCTGGTGAGCACGGATAAGGAATTCTCACACACACATGAGGCCTCAGATGGGTCCATAGGTGATCATGGTGTTGGACACGCAGCATGAAGTTGCACACACACAAGTAGCCTGAAATGATACCAGAGGAGATCAGGAGGTTGGTTGTGGGGCAGGAAATCTCACGCATGCACAGCCTGAGATGGGTCTGGAGGAATTTTTTAGGGCAGGAGTGGAGCAGGAAGTCTCACACACCTGTGAAGCCTATGAGGATTCCAGAGGTTATCGGGATGACAGCAGTGAAGCAGGAAGTGTCATACACATGCGTAGCCTGAGATTGGTCCTGGAGAAGATCAGGAGGGCAGTGTGGAGCAAGAAGTCATACACACACACACACACACACACACACACACACACACACACACACATGGCTTGAGATGATCCCAGAGGAGATCAGGAGGGAGGGTGTGCAGCAGGAAGTCTCACAAACACATGCTTCAATGCAGTTTTGATATGCATTTCTCTAATGTCCAGTGATATTGAGCATTATTTCCTATGTTTATTAGCAAATTTTACTTATTCTATGAAATGTATATTCTTACCGTTTGCTATTAACATACAAGTGGCTATTTAATGTGTTTTTTTTTTACTTTTTCCACTCATTAATAAATTCTTTTTAATAATTGTACATGTTTTAAAGTGCTGAGGGACCCAGAGTCTGGTGTGTGAGTAAGTGATTGATTGATTGAGTGAGTGAGTGAATGAGTGAGTGAGTGGGTGAGAAGACCTAGAGCCCACCTTGTCATCATTTGACCAAGATTCCAGCCCAGGTCTGGGAGTGAAAGGACCTGGTGCCTCTCAGACCCTCATTCAACCAAGAGCCCAAATCTGACATGTTCAGTGTACATCCATGCAGTAGAAATCCCTCCAGAGAGGTTAGAGGCAAGACTCACCCAACTGATCCTATAGGAGACCATCTTGCCATAGTTGCACAGAAATTTCACCGCCAAGGACTACAGCAGCTAGCAATGGAGCACAGCAGCGAGAACCAAGTCATGACCACCTCGATGAGTTTGAACTTCTTACAAGAAGAGCTAATGCTAAGGTAAGAATTCTATCAAAGCTGTATACCAAAGGTCAGAAAACAGACCTATACAAAAATGAAAACAGGAGACACAAAACGCACTCCCAGGCTGCAAGGCCATCCAGAACAAACACAAGAGACAATAGCATAGAAGAAATTAGAAATCACACACCTGAAATCTCTGAGACAATAGTATCAGAAGTAAAGAAACAAGTTCAGAAAGTTACAGAGGAAATCATACCAGAAATAATTCCTGAAGTAAAATAAGAAATAATAACTATAATGAAAATACTAAATGTTCCTAAAAAAGATACTGCTAAAACATAGAGGAAAATACAAAAAAGATGGAATCCTTGAATGAGCAATATAGGAAAGAAATTGAATGCATGAAGCAGATTCAAAGTGCTATACAGGAAATCAATACCTCAATCATTAGCCGACACAACTGTTTAAATTAAAGTGAAGATAGACTTTCAGACATTAAGGACACCATTGTAGTTAGTGAAAATGTAAGGAATACCTCTTAAATCAGCTAGGATGCAGGAAATATATTCAAAGAGCTACAAGATGATGCAAAGATGAACAGTATGAGACTAGGCATCAATGAGAAAGAATGAAACAATACAAAAGATATAAAAAGAATACAGACATAAATAATAGCAGAAAACTTCCCAAATGTGGGGAAACAATCTGATATTCGGTAACTGAAATATATAGAACTCCAAATAACACTAAGCCAATTAAAACCACACACAGATATAAAATAATCAAGAACCCAGAAATTCAGCACAGGAACAGTATACTAAAAGTTGCTAGAGAAAAGAAACAAACCACATTAAAGGAAAACTCTTCAGAATAATGGCAAATTTGTCCTCACAGCCCATCAAGTCAAGAAGAGAATGGATCAAAGATCTTCAAGTATTCTAAGAAAACAAATTCCATCCCAGACTGATACAACCTACAAAACTCTCTTTTAAATTTAGTAGAGAAGTGAAATACTTCCTTAACTAAATAATTTAATGATGGTAAAAGCAATCCTACAAAAACTACTAAAAGATAGTCTAGAGAGGGATCAAAATGACCAAAACTCCATGAAGGAGAATGGAAATAACCCACAAAATAGGGCAATCAATTAAACACATGAGAAAGAAGTATGCAATAGCAGTCTTTCAATTATTCTTTTGTATATAGCACCAAAATATTTCTATCAGCATACTCTAAAAAATGAATTCTTCTGCACCATGCAGGTCATGGAAGTTTCCAGGTGGAGTTGTTCCACCGTTTGCTTCAATCTTTGTCTGAGGAGAGGTGGAAAATTTGAGACTAAGCAACCTTGGAATGAAACAGCAAGAGCACAGGATCAGACCACATGGCAGCATCCTATTCCACCTTGCAGGAAATGACCTGAAAGGACAGAGACTTGACAGTGGAAAAGGAAAACAGAAGGCTGAGCTAAGACCTGAAAGAGCCCAAATGCATGTGACTGGGAATAGATCCGTCTCTCTGTCTAGGGCTAATATGGCACTTGAGAGATAGGTCAGCAAAAGAAGCAGAGTAAGTAGCGGGAGGCTAGTAGGGAGCATACTGAAAGCGATGGCTGAACACTAGCACTAGACCCTATATGTGAGTTCCAAAACCAGTTTTAATTCCGAGTAAATTCTGCTGCAGGACTGGCAGTATCATCCAGTAGTTTGGGGCTCTCACTCAACATTAGAAGAATTTTGTCTTTTAGTTTTTTTTTTATTTTTCTGTTTCTCTTCTTTCTGGATTGCTTCACTTTCCTTTCCTTAAAAAAGTATCTGTTACTTATGTCTTTGTTTCTGTCTGTGTTCTTGTTTTCCTCAAATTACCTCTCTACAATTCATCACATTTCCATATTAGTGAACAGTTTCTCAAATTTTTCAGTCAACTTGAGAAATTCCATTCTTATTAATTTAGTTCTTGTCTTTTACTATCATGTTTAATTTTAAAGTTTGTGAAAGGACCATCCTTTTAACTTCACCCTACCTTCTGCCTATTTCTTTTTAGTTATCCCTGTTCTCCCCACTGTCTTTCTGAATTTCCCCCACAACAGGGTAAAACCAGTCTACCAAGTGGTAACATTTTGCATACAAGTTCTCAACTTACAATCAGTTCCATTATATAAGTATAGACTTTGCTTCTATGGTTAAAGATACAAAATTAATAGTCATTACATTTTGTCAGTCTCTAAAGCGTGTGTGGTGCTATAGTAACTGCAACTTATATTAATTTAGCTATGATGTTACATGCTTTATTCAGCTATTCACACTTTGTAAGAATATTGAAAAGTCCTGTAATAAAAAGCCTAACCAAAAAAAAAAAAAAAAAAAAAAAGTCCAGGACCTGGTGGATTCACCACTGAATCTACAAGAAATTTATAGAAAACTTAATCCCAACACTCCTGAAACTCTTCAATGAAGTTGAAAAGGAAGAACTCCTTCCAAAATCATTCCTGGAGGCAAGAATTATACTGATACAAAGACGAGAGAGATGCAACTAAAAAAGAAAACTACAGACCAATTTCTCTCATGAACATAGATGTAAAATACCTCAATAAAATCATTGCCACTAGAATGCAACAAGTCATCAAGAAGATTATACAACATGACCTTGTAGGATTCATCCCAGGGATGCAAGGATTATTCAATGTATGCAAACCTATAAACGCAATACACTATATCCATGGAGCCATAACCAAAAAGCACACGACCATCTCAATTGATGCAGAAAAGGAATTCAACAAAATCCATCACTCATTACTGTTCAAAGTTCTACAGAAAATTGGAGTAGAAGGCTTCTAAATCCACCTGATAAAAGCCATCTACAATAATCCAACAGGTAACATAATTCTAAATGTGGAAAAACTGACGTCTTTTAGTCTCAAATCTGGTACAAGACAAGGATGTCCTCTATCAGCACTTCTATTCAATGTAGTTCTGCAATCATTAGCTACAGAAATTAGACAAGGAAGAGAAATAAAAGGAATGTGAACAGGTAGAGAAGTAAAACTATTAGTACTTGCCGATGACATGTTAATCAACCAGGAAGCCCCAAAAAACTTCGCCAAGAAGGTCCTAGAATTAACACACAAATTCAGTAGCGTAGCAGGTTACAAAGTCAAAACACAAAAGTCAATAGCATTCTTCTACACAGACAACAAACACACTGACAGAGAAATTAAAGAAAAAGTACCTTTTATGATAGCACCGAAGAAAATGAAACAGTCATTAACATAACTAAGGAAGTAGAATCCTTCAATGAAAACTTCACTACTTTGAAAAGAGAGATCATAGAAGATATCAGAAAAGGGAAAGATATTCCATACTCCTGGATAGGAAGAACCAACATTGTGAAGCTAGCCATACTCCCTAAAATGTTATACATATTTAATGCACTTCCTATCAAAATACCATCAATATACCACACAGACCTGGAGAAATCATCCCTAAAATTTATTTGAAACCAAAAAAGATCCAGAATTGCAAAACCAGTTCTGGGCAACAATGGTAAGGCAGGAGGTACTACATTTCCTGACCTAACGTTATACTACAAAGCTACAGAAATAAAATCAGCATGGTAGTGGAAAAAAATAGGCCTGAGGATCAGTGGAATAAATTATAAGATGCAGAAGCAAATCCAAACCCACTCAGCCACCTTATCTTTGACAAAGGAGCCAAACACACTTACTAGAAGAAAGATAGCCTCTTTAAAAAATAGTGTTAGAAAAAGCGGCTCTCCACACGGCAAAAACTAAAACTTCACCCAAGTCTAACACCATGTACTAAACTAAAGTCAAAATGGATTAAAGATCTAAATATTAAAAAAGAAACATTGAATCTCCTGGAACAGAAATTGGGAGAAAATCTTGACGACATTTGAGCAGGTAATTTCATGGACAAAAATAAAAATATACCAATAACACTAGAAAGCATTAGCAAATGGGACCTTCTTTGGCTAAGAAGTTTTTGCACATCAAAAGAAGTTACCGACAGAGTGCAAAGACAACCCAAAAATTTTGAAAAAAAAACATTAACTAATAAGTATTCAAAAAGTGTCTTCTATCTAGAATTTATAAAGAACTAAACACCATTAAAGTCCCAAAATTCAAAGACCCAATCCAGAAATGGGCATCTGAGATGAATACAAACTTCTCAAAGAAAAATTCAGCAAGCCTATAAGGACATGAAGAAATGTTGCACGTCGCTAGCCATCCATGAAATCCAAATTAAAACAACACTTAGATACCATTTCATTTCAGAAAGAATAGTTTTCTTAAAGAAATCAAACAACAGCAAATGTTGGAAAGGCTATGGGGAAAAAAGGGCCTTTCTCCACAGCTGGTGGGAATGCAGATTGGTGTCAACCATTATGGAAACGGTGTGCAGTATCTTTAAAATAGTTGATCTGGAAATCCCATTCAATCCAGCTATCTCCCTCCTGGGAGTTTGGCCTACAAGAACTGAAAATATCACACTTTAGTGATAACTTTGCACCTATGTTTATAGCAGCCAAATTTGTAATAGCAAAATCTTGGAAACAACCAAAATGCCCATCATTTGCAGAATGTTTGAAAAAAAGATGTGGTATATTTATGCAATCTAATATTACTCAACTATAAAGAATAATAAACTGGAAGACTTCACATATGAATAGATTTTTATTGAACATATACTCATTAGTGAAATAAACCAGATCTACATGTATAAATATCGTATAGTCTCTCTAGTATAAGAACACTAAAGAAGAAATAAAAATGGAAGGGAATAACATAGCTGAATGAAATTCAAAAATGAATAAACAACGAAATGACAGCGAGTAGAAAAGAGAAGAAACAACAGGAGCAAAAACATGCACTTATATAGACAGTATGAGTCAGATACTGGTCCTAAGAAACTTCAAAAGGTTTTGCACATTGATCATAGCAACGTGCAACATGAAAACTATGCTTGGAATGTCTGTCATTCTGGTCATTTAGATGGGTACTGCTTCTAAAGTAAAATCAGTTACTGATATACTTTCTCTAAAGTAAATGGTTGATTAACAAAAAAAAAAAGAAACAAGAAAGGGTACTAGCTGAGAGTAAGAGACTAGGCAAAATACCATAGGCTTGACAGGCTACAATTTTGTACATCCTTGGATATCTAAATGTCTTTGTAAAAATGTGTAACTGCATTTATCACATTCTGTACAGACTTACTAGAACATCAATGACTGATGGAAAATACCAATTTAGAGCTAAGTCTAAGATGTTTGATATTCAGAAACACAGTGATGGTAAGATCAATTACCTATGTTATAGAGTAATAGTATCACGAAGCTTCTCTGCTAGAGGCTTGAGAATGTAAGTTAACAGACCACAAATTGGAGAAAAAGAAGGGCTATGATGATAACCAAGATTTTGGTCCTAAGCCTTCAAGGTCCGTGAGGACTTAGGACATAAAAGAACCTGTGCTGTAACATCCTATAACTCAGAGGTGTCCCAAATTTTCTGGTGAAGGAGATTATGGGACCTCAGTGGAAAGGGATAAATGAAGTATAGTGTGTCTAAGGAGAGTCACCCAGAGAAAAACATTCTCTCAGGCTTTCACAGAAAGCAAAATGGCCAAGCAAT
>PVJA010015390.1:0-45517 GCA_004027025.1 Myocastor coypus | reverse complement strand
TCTCTTTTCTTTTTTTTTTTTTTTTTTTTTTTTTTTTTTTTTTTTTTTTTGTCTTTTTGAGACAGGGTCTCGCTATGCAGTTGAAGCTGGCCTTGAACTCACTTTTGTAGCCCAGGCTGGTCTCAAACTCACACTGATCCTCTTGCCTCAGCCTCCCAAGTGCTGGGATTACAGGTGTGCGCCACCGTGCCTGGCTCTCTTGTTTTTTAACATGGAATATTTTCCCTTTGCTTCAATTTTAAAAAAACAAATCTTTTATTTATGTATTTGGTACAGGGTCTCACTACACAGCTCAGACTCATAATGATCCTCCTGTCTCAGCCTCTCTAACACTGGGATTACAGGCATGCACCACCATGCTTGGTTTCAGTGGCCTGCACAGCATGCCCAGGGGTCTGGAGCAAGCACAGCATGTGCTGCCAGGGATAGAAACTGGGTCCTTGTACTTGTCAGGCAGGCACTTAGACCACCCAACTATCTCCCTAACCACCCCTCCCCCACTTTTATCTTTTTTTAGATAGGGTTTCATTATACAGCTCATGTTGCCTTTGAATTCATTTTGTAGCCCAGGCTTGCCTCAAACTCATAAGTGATCCTCCTACCTCAGTCTCCTGAGTACTGAGATTATGCACATGTGCCACCATACCTGGCCCCATTGCTTCAATTTTGAAAATCTAGGGAAGAAAAACTAGGTGTGCACATTGGGCCCTTCGCTCACCCCATGCTATCATCAATGGGATAATTGCAGTTTCCTTAAAAAGTCCTGTTATTAGAGCAGAAAAGGAGGGCCAGGGAGATAGCTCCTTGGTACAAGTGCCTGTCTAGCAAGTGCAAGGTCATGAGTTTGAACCACGGTCCCGGGGAGGGGAGGGAACCTCTTCAATAGAGCAGAAAAGGTTATACTGCCAAGAAAAGGGAGGCTGTTTCCAGAGGAAAGATTGCAGCTGTGCATATGTGATATGATCAAAATACATGATAAAAGTTTAAATAAAAAATTATTACAATAAAAATGCATTAGCATTCATCTCCCTCAAAAGACTTCCTCTCACCTTGAATATGCTTATCCCATTGTTCTCACCAATTTCTGAAACAGTTCTGGAAGACCTCTTTCATGTCTTTAGGAGGTGTTATCAAAAATATAACGAATGCTGCATCATCCAGTAGAAACACAGCTTTGTAAAAACATTACAATGTGTTCTCATTAACCTTACTTGCCAGATGAGGCACTGCAATTTCTGACTGCCCAAGGGAAAACAACTGAGAATGGTAACTTGTGAAGTGATTCAGGACTTGGAGACAGACACAGCAATGGCACTAAAGATACTCTCAAAAGAAGGTTCCTAGAACTGTTTCATAAAATGGCTAGAATGATGAGATAAATGGGTTGGAGGCATGGAAGAGCATTTTGAGGTAATATATAGCATCATGTCTTGTAACTGTAATAAGTGTTTAAAATGTAAGCCAGAGGCGCTGCTAAATGCCAGTGATCATAGCACTCTGGAGCAGAGACCGGAAGACCACCAAGAATTGGAGGCTGTATAGTGACTTCAAGAATAGCACCTTGTCTCAAATAAAAGTAGAAATGCAACATATTTTTCAATCATGCCTGCTATGGAAGGATTTCCCGCTATAATTTACATTGTCTTAGGTGCTACAAATAAAACATATTCAGAAAGGTTTATGTCCCTTGTCCATTCCAGGACAACGTCCTTCCCCAACACCAGAGTGAATGGTACTTTTGCCTGGCCTCACTTATTTCCTACTCCAGGGCGTAAAGAGTTACTTAGAGCTGCGGTGGTGAACCAATGGCACATGTGCTACAGTGGAAAAGCACAGGCCTCTCCTATGGTGAAGTCACAGTTGCTGTGTTATTTATTCTAATCTAAAACCTGAGTATTCAGGTTTAATTGTAGCTTTGGCACTTTGCCACAAATAAATGGGCTTCAGGTTGCAGTTTGAATGCTTCACCTCTAAAAAAGTTCATCCTCACTGCTCTAGACTGACCCCTACCCAGGACTCCTCAAAATTAAGCCGTCTTGTCTCCTCAAACTAAGATGTGTTTTCTTCTTGTCTCTAAGTGAGGAATTTCTTTTAATAGTATATCATATGTTCTTAATTTGTCAAATGCAGCTCCTTTGTGGTACTCATTATTTTTTTATTTGTTTGTTATCCATGATGCTTGACATATACAAGAAACCAAGAGCTTGGCTGAAAGAACAGTCAGATAAATGAAAAACTAAAGAAAAGCAGAAAAAGATGAATAAATACTAGGACTCTTAGTGCCAGCAGCAACACTGAAAAACAGACTCATTGTCATCTCTAAATCAGTCAAGGGCCGGTGAGATAGCTCAGCAGACTAAGTGTCCACTTTGGCAAGCACAGGGACCCACGTTGAATCCCTTGCCCCACATGCTGTGCCGACCCCACCCCCGGGTGCACTGAAATAGCTGCCCAGTCCAGGCATGGTGATGCATGCCTGTAATTCCAGCATTGAGGAGGCTGAAAACAGGAGGATCACTCTGAGTCAGAGCTGTATAATGAGACTTTCTACTAAATACATGAAAGAAAAATAAAAATAAACCAGTCAAAATTTTAAGACGGTCCCAAATATTTGTGCAAGTTGTTAATGCATGAGATGCTTCTTTGATTATCTTATATGACACAGTTGACCTTTTCTTTTTTTCTTTTTAATACAGTGTCTAGGAGTGTAGTTTCTACAGGTCTTAAACTCACTATATGGTCCAGGCTGGCTTTGAATTTGTGCTAATTTTCCTTTCTCAGTCACTGAAATGCTGTGATTATGTGTGCATCACTATGCCCAGATACAATTGCCTTTAACTGGAGAATTGTTTTCAAAGGAGGCCATTCTAATTGAATGAGGTCTTAAAAGTAGAAAAGTGATGGGAATGGTGGTATATGCCAGTAATCCCAGCACTCAGGAGACTGAGTCAGATGAATCACAATTTCAAGGCCATTCTTGGCTACCTAGTGAGATCAAGGCCAGCATGAACTATATAGCTAGACCTTGTTTCAAAAAAAAAAAAAAAAAAACCCAAAACAAAACAGAACAGGAGGGTGATGCCTGATGATGGCCACAGATATCAAATTGGAAGCCTGATAAAGGTTTGACACAGTATTACTGTATGCTGGTGGAAGAAGCAAAACTAATGGGTCTGCGCCCCTGCTGCAGCCTACCACGTCATCATGATGGCAATTCAGCACCGCATGAGGATCCCCAAACCAATGATCATGAGCCCTTCCCAGGCTGTCTCACTCAGGCTAACCAGAAACTTCCGTTTTGGATTTTTTACACACCAATCCTCCCTTAATCAATGCCCACTGCATCATCTCTGCCCAGTCTAAAGCAGGAGTTTTAGACTGCTGAACCATCTCGCTGGCCTGGAGGATATTTTATTTAGGTTGCAGATTTCATCAAGATACTCTCCCACAATTCAAGAGGGGAAAATAGCATGGTATTATTTATTTTCAGTATATAAATTTTATGTTCTTTTTATTCTTTCTTTTCATCTCTTACAACATACTAGTTATTAAATAACATAATTCTTTTTCTGCTAGAACCAGTTTATTCCACTGAGAAAATTCTTGGTCTTAGGAAAGAGAAATGTATGATAAATGGAAACACAGAAAAATATAACAGGAAAATCCAATGCGGAGTATTTCTAATATCGCAAAATGCAATCATAATTAAATGATAGTCTTTCAACTTTGGAAAAATTCAGTATTAAAAGTAATTACCAGTGTTTTGTTTTAGAAAAAGAAAAATGTAGCCATAAAAGCTAATAGCTCAATTATGTAACTATCAGATTCCTTGTTAGTCAACACTAACTTAGCCCACATTTGAACTAGTCAGAAAAGCATATAAACATTTAACATCCTTTGAAATAACATTGTAGCAATAACAGCTTATATAATTCTATTCACTTTTTAAAAAAATGAATTTAGGACATGGTCTACAGGGTATATCTCAGTTCGTAGATCTGACTTGTAGTGATTCGTCTGTTTTCAGCCTCCCCAGTGCTGGGATTACAGTTGTGCACCACCATACCCAGTTTCAATCACCCTCTCAGCATGCCCTTGGGGTGGAGCCAGCATGGCATGCTGGGAACGCAACCCCTCTATTCATTTTTATTACTAAGCATAAATTAACCAGGTAAAATCAAAGAAGCACTGGGAATGCTTCCAAACAAAGAAGAGAATAATTAAATGAACTTTAAGAGATTCAGAAATAAAAGTAGAAAGCATTTTTAACATAAATAATATTGACTTAAGAGCTTTAAAGTCATTGCCAAAACATACAATATCTTTTTTTTAATTTAGTTTATAGAAAGAATCTGAGCCGGGTGTGGTGGCTCACGCCTGTAATCCCAGCACTCAGGAGGCTGAGGCAGGAGGATTGATGTGAGTTCGAGACCAGCCTGGGCTACAAAAGTGAGCTCAAGGTCAGCCTCAACTGCATAGTGAGACCCTGTCTCAAAAAGACAAAAAAAAAAAAAAAAAAAGAATCTGTAAGTACAGGTTGTAGAAAGAAAGTATTTAGTGCTATTTACATTCATTTTAAAACTCTTGCTCTATACAAATTTAATTTTCATCAGTATGAATGAACAATATTTTTGTACATCTACTGCATATAAAGCTTTTTCATCACAGCACTGATAACACATAACACACTCTGATTGCATTTAAAGAAAGCTGGCCACATGAAACCATTTACACTTAATGCTGATAAGGGTCATGAACACTTATGAAATATAGAACATAATGTCCGCCTACAACAATTTTTAAAAAGGCTAAAGTTATTTTTTATTTTATGTTTTTTGCGGGACTGGGGTTGGAACTCACAACCTTGCACTTGCCAGGCAGGCACTTGTGCCACGGCGCTATCTCCCCAGCCCCAAGGCCAAAGTTATTTATATGGACTATTGTTCTATATAGTATATGCCAGTCTATATGGGAGTTCTATAGTTAGGTATTTCATATGTTTTTTTATAAATATATTCTACACACATTTGTAATTTCATCCAGGAAGGTTTTTTCCTAGTGAAAAAAATATAAAATCCTTATTTTCTTACAGGTTTAGATGAAAGTAGTGCATGCTTTAGTGCTGTGCAAATTGTTTTTAGCAACACATCAACCTTTAAATTATTGTATAAAAGAGTGGCATCCTTAATCATGTATGCCTTTAAAAAATCAGCTTTGATTTTTATACAACTGCAAGCACAAATGCCCGATGCAAACTATATGAAGAAACAAAATTAGTACTGAGGAGTTTTGGTTTTGGTGGTACCAGGGAACAAACTCAGGACCTTGTGCTTGTCAGCAAGCACTTATTCCACTGAGTCATCTCCCTAGCTTCTGAGGTGTTTTTCTGGGTTTTTGTTTGTTTTTGTTTTGCAATTTTAAGAATTCATCTGAACTCTCTAATGCGTAAGTATAACATTGGACAAAGATATGGTTGAGCAGTAAATATGGAAACTGTCCAATTTTCTGAGATTCAAATACATAAAACTGATCAGTCGATGCAGTTTTCTACTATTTCTGCAAAAGAATGAAAGCCACTGTGTGTCAGGCACTCCCCCCCTCCCCCCCCGCCACACACACACACACAAGGCTAAAAGCTGTACTCCCATTTTCCTAATATTTTTAAAATCTGCTTTAAAAATGGGGGGGGGGGAGGAAGGGTAAAACTATGCTGGAAAGTATTTGACAATTGGTCGTTAGTTGGCAGGGAAGAGATAGAACTTGATTTGTAGTATTTGTTGATTGGCTTAAACAGTCTGATAGCAATTATCTACATTATTTTGTATAATTTTTCATGACAGTGTGAAGCAAGAATTAGAAATTAAAGCCACTGTTAGATAAATCTTGCACATATTCAAGGACCCCTCACCCCACATCAGAGGCTCTCAGTCCATCCCACTAGGAGATAGGAACAAGGGGAGAGGATTTTTCATAAAGCTGTTTTTTTTTTTTTCCCAGTGCTGAAGATCAAACTCAGGACCTTGCCAAGCATTTATGCTGCTGAGCTGTATCTCCAACCCCATGGAGAAGATAATTTTTTAAAAAATGAAAATAAAACTGAAGATCTATAGGACACAATACAATGATATGTACTCACTGCTTTAGTTTCCACAGCCAGGAAATGGTTATCCCTCAAAAAAGTGCAACAGGAAGTGCCATGTGAGCCAGCATATGCAGGATCAGGAACAAAATGAGAATCCTGGAATAGTAGGGATCTTGAAGCAGCAGGAAAAGGAATTGGTGCTGAAAGCAGAGAATCACTGGTTAGAAGTACTACATCTCATGACTGAGAATGAGGATGGGTTATGGAACTTTTCAAATTGTCAGACTTCCTCCAGCGAATAGAACCAGCAACACCTTGGACTCTGCAAGCTGCAGAGAAGCGCACAGCAGCTATGGGACCTGAGACTCCTAACACAGATACAGCCATCCTACCCAAAATCATAAAACAAATTTGGTTTGTACACCAAGGCACCACTGTACTATTTATCTTTGGAGAAATTTCTATTTGAGTCCTTTGCCCCTATTTGCTTATTTTAGGTATTATTATGGATAGTAACCCTTGGCATATATGTGATTTGCATATATTTTCTCTCATTCTCTAGGTTGCCCTGTCATTGTTGATAGCATCCTTTGATGCACAAAGTTTTAAATTTTGATGTAGTCTTTTTTGCTTTTGTTGCTTCCTTGTTTTCCTGAGACTAATGCTAAATCCACTGTCATTAAGATTGCTCCCTTACCTTTTGAAAATTTTAACATTTAGATCTTAAGATCCTACTTTCTTCTCAATAGATTTTTGGGTCTTTTTGAGTGCGTTTTTGTCATGTGATACAAGGTTCAAGCCTAACTTCATTCTTCTGCCTATACTTTTCCCAAAGCTCTGTCAGAGCATCCTTTCCCTATGTTTAGTCATGGTACCTTGTGACCACATATGAAAAAGGGTTTAGTTTTTAACTCTATTCTGTTCAACTGGCCTCCATATCTCTTTAAAGACCACATCACAGTGTCTTCCTTACTGTTCTGGATGTTTAAAATTGGAGTTGTTCTTGTTTCAAGATTTTATCTGAGGTCTTCCAAGTTGCTTATTTGCATTTGTAAGAAAAAATGACATTGAGATTCTGATAGGGATTCTGATAGGGATTTTGATGGATCACTTCTCCTGTGTGAACACTTTTACAGTATGTAAAATATTCAAACCTGTAAAAATGGAATATGTACAACCCTTGGGTACACTATTTTCCAATATAATTTTTTGCCTTATTCACTTATTCTCAAGTGTTTTATTTTCAATGTTGCTATGAGACATTTTTAATTTTTTGAGAGGGTACTAGTTCAGGCAGGCTAGTGTTGAACTCAAGTTGTAGCCCAGGCTGGCCTCAAACTCACAGCAATCTTCCTGCCTCATCCTCCCCAATGTTGAAATTATAGGTGTGCCACTACACCTGCTTAACTACCTTCTTTGGTTCAAAACTTTATTCCTCAATGTTGTGAGACTATAAAGTCAGCACATCTAACACCTAACAGGTGGAGTGGGGGTTACCTTCAAGACAGAATGAGTAATATTCCCACATTTTTTCATAATTTAAGTTTATTGGTGAAATTTTGACATGCATAATGGTCACATTCACTGTAAGGCATTTGTATCTGTATGTGATATAGCCTAGTTCCTTTTTTCTCATTCCCATCCCGTCTTCTCATTTACAAAGCTTTGTTTCCATTTAATCCTTTCTGTTCTCAATTTTTTTCTCACCCCCCCGCCCCATTCTCCTTTCTCTTTGAATAATTACTTCCTAGTTCACAATCATTTTGTGATATACATTTTGGTTCTTCTTTACACTTTCTTACATCAGAGACAATGCAGCACTTATTTTTTTTTAAAGAATTTTATTTTATTTATTTTTCATGTTTCAGAACCTTTGCTTGTTTATTCACTCATTTTTATGGCCGACTCAGCCCGCCCCAAGGGCAGGGCTGGCCCAGCATGTGGTGCCGGGGATCGAACCGTGGTCCCTGAAGCCGCCCAAGCTTTCCCAAACAGGCGCTTTAGACCACTGAGCCATCCCGCCGGGCCCCAATGCAATATTTACACATGTAAATATTTCACTCAAGTATGGTCTTGTGGTCCATCCATCTAGCTATCACTGTCTCTAGTTTATCCTTCTCTATGGCTGGACAGTATTCACATCTTCTTTATCCATTTGTCAGTCTGTTGGTGGGCACTTGAGTTGTTCCCAAGACCTGGCTATTACAAACTGTACTATTATAAATGTTGGTGTGCAATCTGTTGCTCTGCAGATCCCTTTGGCTCTTTTACTCATTTTTTTCCTGTTCCTTAGACTTATTCTGTGATACAGTGCTTTCAGTTTGGGGGCTAAGATACCCAGGAGAATGGCTGGATCAAGTGGAACCTCTAGTCCTAGTCTGTTGAGCAATCTCCACAGTGATTTCATAGCAGTTGCACCAGTCTACTCTCCCAAAAGTGGAGAATGGTCCTTCTCCCAGCCCTACCAGCTGTTATGGGTTGATACATTGATAATGGCCATTCTTTTTGGAGTGAGATGGAATATCAATGTTACTTTAATTTGTATCTCTTGAATACATTTTTTCATATATTTTTTGCCCTTTGTATTTCTGAGAAGTGTATTCATTTTAGATGCCCAATTTTGCGTTGGATCTTTAAATCTGGTGGGGGGGGGGCTTTTTAATTCAATTCTTTTTATGTTCTAGACATTAGTCCTTTAGATGAACAACAACTGGCTTATATATTTTCCCACTATGGGTTGTCTTTTCACTTTTTCCCTCAGCATTTTTTTAAAAAAATGTATTTGGTTGTTACACGGTCTCACTACACAGCTTAGACGCATAGCAATCCTGTTTTCAGCCTCCACAGTGCTGGCACTACAGGAATGCACAACACCCAGGCTCTGGCTGGCTCAGCCCCATCCACCTTGGCATGGCATGTAGGTGCTGGGGATCGAACTGTGATGCTTGCTTAAGCAGGTACTTTAGTCCTCTGAGCTACCTCACCAGCCCCCTCCCAGTACTCATGTCCTGACACTTCAGCTAGCATTTTCCTTTTTTTGGTCTTAGGAATCAAACTCAGGACCATGTACTTGTGAGGTAGACGCTGTGCCAATGAGCTACATCCCTGGCCCTGTTCAACCCTCTTTACTGTCCAGACTTTTCATTTTAACCCGTATGTCTTACTATAGTATTTCATAGCATAGGTCTACTGGTCCCCCGCTGCTTTTAATTTGAAAATCCTTCTCATTTTTGAAGGACAGTTGACCAGAAAAGACAGTTGTTTACCTTATTCCTTTCAGTATTCATCAACTGCCTTCTGTACGCCAAGGTTTACCACCCAATAATCTGCTCCTGTGTCTCAAGCATGCCAGGCAAGTACTCTACCATGAAACTGCTTCCCGATGCCCTGGACTCCAAGATTTCTGATATGAAATCAAAAGCTTCATTTATAATCTTCTGTGATGAGTCACTTGCTGAATCCCTGTTTATCAAGTTGTGGTACAGGCATCGGGGTCCTCATGGAGCTACACATCTTCCATCTAAGTTGGTGAATAGCTATTATTTTCAGGTTACTTTTTGCCCCTTTACCTTCCATCTGGGGACTACACTGCATGTTAGTCTGCTTCATCTGTTGCTCTGCAGATCCCTTTGGCTCTTTCACTCTTTTTTTTTTCCTGTTCCTTAGACTTATTTCAATTGTTTACAAGTTTGATGATTTCCTCATTCCTGCTCGTATTTGCTTCTGAATCCCTTCAGTAAAATTTTCATTAAAAAAAAAAAATCATTTCAGTTATACTTCCCAGATGCAGTTTGTCTTTTCGGTTTATTTTATTTGCATACTGAATTCCTGGTGATATCTACATCCTCCTTTAGCAATCTCAGTATACTTAAGACTGTTAGTGTCTTAATCTACTAAGCTTGCTATTAGGGACAGTTTCTGTCAATTTACTATTTTTCTTTAATAGCACATACTTGATCATTTCTTTGGGTTTTTGTTGTTGCTGACAATAGCAACATTTGTATAACATTGTTAACTTTGGAAAATAAAATTATTTCCTTCAGCTAAGATTTGCTGGATTGGTTTTGTTGTATTCTTTCAGGGCATGTGTGCCAGAGATCAGCTTGAGAAAAAATTTATTGCTCAGTTCTCTTTTTAAAAATGTATTTAGCACAGGATATACAGGGTCTCACTACACAAGATGGGACTTACAGTGATTCTCCTGTTTTCAGCCTCCTAAGTGCTGGCATTACAGCTGCATGCCACTACCACCACACCCAAGATCAATCACTGTCTCAGCCCCCACCTAGGGGTGGGGCTGCTGCGCTCTGTCTAAGCAGACCCTTTGGTCCACTGAGCTATCTGGCCCTTTCATTTTTTTGGTATCAGGAATCAAATCTGCTAGGCAGATACTTGTGCCACTGAACTATCTCCTTGGCCCTCTCAGCTCTTTTCTGAGCATATTGTTCTTTAAAAATGTACAGTGACTAAATTCCCTAGAACATGCAGTTATTCTCGAAGCCCCTTATCCTTTACTTTTAGAAGGTCTACTTTTTTTGCCTGCCTGCCTGCCTGCCTGCCTGCCTGTCTGTCTGAGACAATGTCTCACTATGTAGGTCAGGCTGGCCTAGTACTTGCTGTGATTCTCCTGCCTCAGCCTCCAGCGAGCTAGAATAACAGGCATGCACCAACCTAGGTCTGGCCCCAAGAAGGAAAACAAGTAAACAAATAGAGCCTATTTTAAAGTCAGTTTAGCAAATGTTGGTTTGTAACAACAGGGCCCCATCTCTGTCTGGATATCCACCATCAGACACAGCCAATGTACAGAAAACAGAATTCAAGCTATGGAAGTCTGTGGAACCCACTCTCTGACTTCTAACCAACTCCAGGATTCTTATTCTCTGCCATGAGGTGAAGGCTACTATGCTAAGGCTGAAATGAACTGTAATTTACTAGATGAACAAACAAGTTGCAAGAGGTAAATCAACTTTTACCAGCAGAACTATTTAAGTCGAGTGATTAATTCCTAACATTTCTACTTGATATCACTGGAATATTTGATCTCTTAATGTAACCTTTCTTGGCATATACACCTTTATGTACCCTATGTGCAACACTGTGAAGACATTTATCCATAAAAAAAATTTGAACTACATAAAAATCATAAAAGACATAACACACAGGTGTGCTGAGTATGTACAACTGGACAGCACAACTAAGTAAAACATCTGTTTTTAACTACAAATGAAATTAGTGGTAACATCTGTGTTGTATTCAAGAAGTAGTACTTCAAACTGTTATTTTATATTTCCAATATTTTACTATGCTTGAAAGTTGAGCTTACATAAACTTTACAATTTTATCCCGCAAAATATTTAAAACAGGCTCCCAAAAAGTACCTTTTATGGCAGTGTTGCAGTGTTCTTATGCTTTACAGAACAAGTAATTCTTGGTAGTGAGTGGTCTACTCTAACAGGAGATGTCACATTTAACTGCTGCAATACTTTAAGCACTTTATTCTAAAAAATTACTTTTGCTTGGGAAAAAAGTACTACATCTTATTCTCCTGTCTTACTTGGCCAAATTAATACTGATTTTTAACTAAAACAGGCCCCACCAAAAAGCCACCAAGAACTTCAGTATATCAAAACTATTTTACTTGGGAAATTTATTTTGGATAAAACAGTTAGATAGATCACAGTGGTATATTGTACAAAAGAACTAGAAAATAATTTAAGAGAGTACTGATGGTAAGCACAGGTTTCCTGACACACCCAGCAGCAGCTTGTCTCCCAGGCTGGCAGCTCCCAGGCTGGTAGCCTGCTGTGCATACCACAAGTGAAGATGTTTTCTTCAGTAGAAAACAGCTAATCACATGATAAATGAAAGCTACCTCTTGCAAAATAAAGCTTTTTTTAAATCAAAACCTCTAGTAATCATACCAATAAACCTTATTTTTTTGTTTTTTATTTATTTATTTGTTTAATTTATTTTTTTCTTGTTTCAGAACCTTTGTTTATTCACTCATTTTTATGGCCAGCTCAGCCTGCCCCAAGGGCAGGGCTGGCACAGCATGTGGTGCCGGGGATCGAACCGTGGTCCCTTAAGCAGCCCAAGCTTTCCCAAGCAAGTGCTTTAGACCACTGAGCCATCCCACCGGGCCCATTTTTTTGTTTTCTTGTGGGACCAGGGTTCAAACTCATGACCTTGCACTTGCCAGGCAGGCACTTGTACCACGGGGCCATCTCCCCAACCCCTAACAAATCTTTGCTTAAAATCTGAATCAACTCTATAAAATGCAGAAACACTAATCCAAATGTTTATAGTATGCACACCTCTGTAAGGCCAATCACTTTCAGCAATGATCCCTTTAGGTATTTCCACTGTATTTTCAGTTGATAGATGATTCCAGTTTTATGAAACCACACCAAATGAAGCAGCTGGTCTAGGCAAGCCATGTACTGAACAGGACACTATCTTCTGTCCTTTTTACCAGCTTTCCTCTTTCCAGAGAGTAAGTGCTTAGGCTTCATATCAAACACATGTCTATCCGCCTCCCCTTTCTTCCCCAAGCGATTCATCTTCTTCTGAGCATTCTTCATCATAGTCTTGGCTTTCTTCACCATCTACAGAGGGGAGAAAATAAAGTTTAGTAAGGAAATCACTGCATGCCTTGTTGGGCCTGGTCTGTATGAGACCCAAATCTCAGTCACCATTTTGCTTTAGGCCCAATACAATATCTGTAGGAACTCAATGGGTATTTGAGTATTAAACTTAAAAGAAAATTGTATTTAAGACAACTGGGGGGTCAGGGTCTCACTATATAATTCAGGCTGGCCTTGCCCTTGCTATATAACCTGGGCCAACTGTAAAGTTGTGGCAATCCTCCTGCCTCAGTCACCCAAGTGCTAGTACTACAAGTGTGAACTGCCACATCCAGCAGGACAAGCTTTAAACCTTGAAGAAGTAAGATATTTTAGACTTACGAGATTTAAATATATCAGTTTTAATTCCTTACACAAACTAACACTGAAACTCAGGTCCATGAGAATATACTACTCACATCTGATGAAGCCAATATTAAAGCCTAGATTTCCACATGGAAATGACCTAGTGGAATAAAAAGCACAAACGTCTACAAAACTTTTATATGTACACTTTCTCCTATAGTTCATATCCAAAATGCTGAAACAAAAAACTTCGTATGTTTTTTAAAAAGATATTTAGCCAGGCATGGTGGCACATGTCTCTAACCCCAGCACTTGGGAGGCAGAGGCAGGAGAAATACTGTGAGCTCGAGGTCAGCTTGGACTACATAAGGACAGCCAAAACTACATACTGAGTCCCTTTTTTTTTTTTTTTTTTTTTTTTTTCTTTTTGCGGGACCAGGGTTCGAACTCACGACATTGCACTCACCCAGCAGGCACTTGTGCCTCGGAGTGAGTCCCTTTTTAAAAACAAAAAACAAAAGAAATAAAAAGATCTTTAGGCAAATAAGACTGTGGACAGCAGCATATATGAAAAGACACAACAAAAGATCAGACAATGACCAAGCTTTCAAGTAGGGGAAGGGCGTGGAGTGTGGTCACTACGACACAAACATAAGCAATATCACATGATGACCAACCAGAGTGATTCCCTCGGAGCTGCTTTCTCCACAGGCTCTCCAAGCACAATGTGTTCGTGTGCAGGGGAGCCATTTCCTAGTTCGCCCACCCCTAAACAGGTTGAATTATCCTCAGACTGCTGGAACTTTATGAGAACATGCATTTGTTCACTGTCCAGAAAAAGGAGAATGGTTCACACAGGTAACTGCCTGGGACATTCAACTATTCTCTTACCCAAGTATTCCTCTACAGGATATCAAGAAACTTGAGGATGGAGTATAGAGATAAATCCCTGCCAACAGGTCCTGCAGCCCCGAACAACAATGGCTGGAGCTTGTTCTGAGTATGGTGTAAACATATTCATGTTCTTAAAGCACACAACATAAAAACTAACCTTCACATCCCGAAGACCAGAAACATCACGTGGAGTGCGAGAGCAACTCCGACTTCGGGCTACAGAAGTTGGTGGAACAGAATCTTCCCGCTTCCTTTTCCTGGTGACACTGCGAGACCTTCTTGCCTGGACTGCGTAGTGGGCCTAAAATGCACAGAAAGCAATCTTCAGAGCTCAAGAGATCCTACCCTGCTTCTAGGTTGGGGACAATTAAAACTACTCCAGCAGGGCAAGAGGACACCTAGGAATCTGAAGAATCATTATTACAAGAGCAAAAGAAATCTTTTAAGATACATATAATTAATTTCACATAATTACTGGTATTCTTAGTAGAGCTGCTGTATGTTGCAAACCTGATCTGTGGACTGAGCCCAATGACTCCTATTTCAGACACAGAGAATTATTCCTCCTTTATTCCTCCATTTTGAGATTATGTATTTGAACATAAGGAGCCAAGAAAGTGAACTTCAAGTTTAAGGGAACACATAGCCTGCCCACCTACTGAGTAGGCACCACAGCCAGATTCCTGGCAAATCACTGCGCCACCTAGGCTTGGTCTTTGTCTCAGATCTCAATATTCTGGAAGCCTGGGACAGCAGGACTGCAAGTTGGAGATTAGCCTGGGCAAAGCAGCTAGAACCTGTCTCAAAACAAAAAAATAAACAGTGTTGGGAGCCACAGGAAGCCAGGACTTTGATCAAGTGTGTGTAGGTGGGACTGGGCCTCCCTGCCTGGAGCAGAAGCCTACCTCAGTGCTAAGAAAAACATCCTATTGAGAAAAACATCCTGTCTGATTCAGGCCAGCTATGGGTTACTGGGTAGCCTTGTGTTATGGAATGCAAACTTTGTACAAGAATAAAGGATCGTTTCTGTGTGAGTTGAGTTAGTCTTGCCCACCAGGCAGACTGGTGACCACCTAGCCCAACTTTTCGTCTTGTCTATCTTTCCCATTCCTACCTCCGTGTCTCCCCAGGGTTGAACCATTCACAATAGGATCAACAGATCCCTACATGTACGGATCCCTACAAAACAGGAAATGCAGCTCACTGTGAAAGGCTTCTCGTTATTTCGCAGTTCAACTTTTACAAATCATTTCATTTGTTTTCAAAAATATTAATCTAAATTATCAGATCTTTTGCTATACCACAGGATTTTGTAGTACTGTACAATGTATATTGTTAAAATTACATAGGTTTGAGTTTAGAAAATGGTCAAGAACATTAGAAGTGTTTTTAAAAGTATGAGAATGATAAGAGTGTCAGAAGAGTTTATAACACCCTGTAATATATATTTAAATACTAAAATAATGTTGCCATTTTCCTGACTTTCACTTATCACTGGGGTGTCTGGAACATAACCTTCACAGCACATGAGGGACCACTATAACACCAAAAAATAAAAAGTGAGATGCTTATCCCTCAACAAACTATACATAAAATATACAACAGGAGATATATATATATATATATATATATATATATATATATATATATATTTTTTTTTTTTTTTTGTCTTTTTGAGACAGGGTCTCATTATGCAGTTGAGGCTGTCCTTGAGTTCACTTTTGTAGCCCAGGTTGGTCTCAAACTCACACACCAATCCTCCTGCCTCAGCCTCCCAAGTGCTGGGATTACAGGAGTGAGCCACCACGCCCAGCTTGTTTGCTACGTCTTTATTACCCTGTTTTCTCATAAATAAATCATTTGATTTAATCTCATATTGATTTCATTGGCCCCAAAGCTACAAGTAATACCGTGTGTGTGTGTGTGTGTGTGTGTGATACAGCCCAAGTATGCAGTAGGCTGTATCATTAGGCTTGTGGGAATACCTGCTGAGATATTTTGTGTGCCAGAATCACCTCACATATTTCTCTCAGAACGTGTTCCTGTCATTAAGCAGAGTACTACTGCATGTGAAAGCGTCCTGGGCACTTACATTGTCTTTATCATCCATGTCAATACCAAGACTTCGCATCTCACTCTCCAAAACTGTCCGCTGAACCTGAAAACATGTTTAAGCCAAGTTAGTTTGATGAAATGACTTTCATTTCAATCAAGGAAAAGCACACATGTAACACAGTAATGCCATGATTCACAAACACTTCTATTTGCAAACAAAACCTTTTCACAAAATTTTGCTACCTTTCATAAACTCCACTTCAGGTGACAAAAACAACCTAATGATTCGAAGAATGACGTGAAAGTGTGTGGCCTTTAGTGCTCAGCTCCTAGGGCAACTTTGGAGTACACTTCTAGTGACAGAGGTTAAGGACAGACTTGTTAAAAACGAGGTGCTTCTGGGGCCGGCAGGATGGCTCAGTGGTCTAAAGCGCCTGCAGGTGGCTGCAGGGACCATGGTTAGATCCCTGGCACCACATGCTGTGCCAGCCCTGCCCTCGGGGCAGGCTGAGCCGGCCATAAAAATAAATAAACAAAAAAAAAGTTCTGAAACAAAAATAAAATAAAAATTAAAAAACAAAAACAACAACAACAACAACAACAAAAAACGGGTGTTTCTATGATGAGAAAACATAAACTTCCTCTGACCTGCCCCCTCTCACTGGTTTTCCTCTCTAAAGAAAAGTATTCTTTTCCCCATGACAGGCCATACAAACAAAATCATATCCTGATGTTCTTTTGCCTTTCTGTTTCATTTCAGCATTAGGTCAGATCCTTCTGCCCTATCACACTTCTAAGCTGTCCAAGTTTCAATCACACTCATACAATAAGTGCCTAAAAAAAACCTACCAGGGTAAGTTTGAAAAACTTCTGGAAAAAGTAAACATGTAAAGGCTTGCAGAAAAGTGAACAAAAACTCGGCTATGAACAGAAAGTGGTGCATGTCAACTCCACAGGAACACAAGCTTCTGTAGTCATTAACACCCTCCTGGATCTCACCCTATTTACTGCTTCATCTGAATGTTTATTGTGTCCCTTAAAATATTCCTTATTCCACAGAAGTAATTCAAATGGCATGACTATATAATAGGAAAAAGTGTGATTTTCCTTCTTATCTTCTCATTAGACCTTTTACAATGACCCCATCACACTTACTTTTACTTTGGATCACTTTCATGGTATTGGAGAATTCAATTAAACCTCATAAAAAGTAACACTGAGCAATTCCTATGTATAGTAACATGTACTTTGCATCATTTCAGTTTTCAAAACAATCCAGGGGATAAGACAGTTAACTATTTCCAAGGTATAGATGAGACACTAAAGTTGAAGTTAGTGACATACCCAAAGACAGAATCAGTATAATGACATCTCCCAGAGATTGCTGGGTTATATAAAGAGAAATAAAAAAATGCCCAAGTCTGTCAGTATGAAAATATTTTCTAATATATGAATCTCCCTGGAAAGATACCCATATCAAATATTTTTTCTTTCTTTTCTATTACATTATAAGTGTCCTCCATACTGTTGTTGTGGAACTGTCTCTTCCTTCCTGTGGTCTAGCGCAGCACTCACAAGACCCTGTCATGGCTACAGGGGTGGGCACATGACCTGGGTCTGACATGCTGGCCAAATAAGATCAGGCAGAGAATGACAACCCAGCAAGGATGGAGCTGAGCAAAAGAATCTTGACATTGTCAGATCCATTCACAGCTAAAGTGTGATCCTAACCAGTCACAAGGGCCAATAAATTGCCTTTGGATTCAAGTTAGACTGGGTTAGGTTTCTATAACTGCAGAAAATAAAGTGTTCTCATTAACATACAAACTAAATTATAAGAAAAAGTAACTGATGTTGGGCATGGTGGTGTACAACTATACTCCCAGCACTTGGGAGGCTGAGGCAGAAGAATCATTGTAATTGCCAGATCAGCCACCAAGAAAAAATACAATATTCAGAAGATAACAGATCAAAGCAAGACATCTTACAAGTCTATACACCAATGAATTTTCAAGGTATCTGCAATCTTAGGACCACAAATAGGTTGAAATGCAGCATTTAGATGATCTACACAAGAATCCTATATATAAAAATACACCATGCCTCTCTGGCACAACATAAAACTTGCCTTCTTAGCAGTTCGAGGCATCCTTGGTCCCTGGGTATTCTTCTCCTTTGATTGTAGAATTTTCAGTTTCTTTTTTTCTCTAATTTGTTTTGCCAGCTGTCGGATTTCCACCATTTCTTCATCTTCACTTTCAGATTCACTGTCATATTCTCCAGCAGCTGTTCTTAACTCTTCTTCTTTTTCTAACTCTTCCAATTTCTTTAAAAGTAGTCATAATTAAACAAAATGGGCAAAGGGAAAGCTCTTAAGCAAGCAGGTGTGCCAACGTGTTTATAGGAGCTGTGATCTGATCACAGTTGGGCCCCATCTTTGTGCAGACCTTTTTCAACAGAAAACAGAATCTCCGAGGAAAATGGAGATGACATACACAATGACGGCATGTCAGGACTATTCTGTGCCATTTTGTGTTCTTTTAAAAAACTCAACACTAAAAACCTGTAGGGAACACTTCCCTCATTCATGAATGCTCCCAGAGGAACCATAAAATGAACTTGCATGATACTCACTGATGCACTTTGACACCACACGAAATACAGCCTCTCTGGCTACAAAGTTAGTAAGAAAAAACTCAGTTTAAAAAACACATGCACGGGGGTTGGGAAGATAGCTTGGCAGTCTAAGTGCAAGAAGCTCAGTTCAATATCCGGTACTGCCTGCCATGCCAGCCCTAGAATCTGAGTTGTAGTGCTGGCCACTGAAACAGGAGTGGTGGCAAACACATGCCTGTAATCCCAGCGCTAAGGAGGTTGAGACAGAAGGATCACTACGAGTCCAAGCTTCATAGTGAGACCCTGTACCAATAAATAAATAATTAAGAAAAAAATCCCAAAATCCTACATGCACATTTGCTATGCCCTCCCATACCAACTTAGACAGGAGCTCAGTGGGGTGGTTGTCCATGACCAGATCTCAGTGAAAAGCACAGGACAAGCAAGGCTAAGAGAGGCTGGTCCAGGCCTGCCACAGACCATCTGGTCTTGACCCAAGAAAAAGGGGGTGTAACACAAGCCAACAGGAATGCCACAGCACAGCTAAAGAGTTTTGAGAAAAGTCGTAAGATTTCTCAACTCTGGGGTGTGAATACAAAGGAGAAGAGAATGAAAAAGGAGACCAACTGCAGCAAACGCATGTTGGATGAAAACGAGAAGGCAAAGGACAAAGATAAATGAACAGAGGGACTCAGCCTACAAAGGCAGACAACATTAAATCAGCAGGATGTTTGGGAATTAGTGGAAAAATGAGGTAATGTAGACCCAAGTATTGCATAAATATTTTTTCAAAAGTTTTGAGAGTAGAACAGGTTATCAACTAAAGGGAAATATTTTTAAAAAAGGTTAAGAACTTACAAACATTTATTTATGAGTAAGCAGGGAAGGGAGACATAAGCTTAAGAAAAATGTCAGAGATGGAATGAAGCTCTAGAGAAGAGGTACTTGGGAAGCAGCAGGGCCTTGCCCAGAACTCAGCCTCTCTTCTCAGATTGAAAGGTTCGTGGGATACAGGCAAAAACCCAGAGCACAGAGCTCAAACCCACAGTTCAGTTTCCCTGACAATGTGGAACCTCTCAAAAGAGGGATTCTTGGGTAGGAGGTCTGACAGAATAAAGCAGAAATACCTGTGGCAGAAGCCACCTAGCCAGCAGCAACGTCCACAGGACAGCACCACTGTTAGCCCTACTGAAGCGCATTCCATAATAGCTGGTGTGAAGGACTGTCTCTGGGACCCAGCAGTGCAGACAGTAGAGTACTAGCAGGGGTGATGGTGACTCTCAGAGTGAGTGTTGAAGAGGGTAGGGGAGTTTGCAACAAGGCAGGAATACAGGGAAAGCAAGAGAAATGATTGTTACAAAGCTGGACATGTAATGTCAAGTAGTCACAGCAAGAAAGGGAAAATAAAAACATTTAAAAAGTGACACAGACCTTCATGATAGCAGGATCAATATAATCAGCTACATTGTGGCCTTCCCAAATCTCTGGTATCTTATCATATCTTTCAGATGAATTCATTAAGTTCCAATATTCTAAAGTTAAAAAAAAAGTTACATTATAGTCGTTTCTGATTCAATTACAATGTATACAAACTAAATTAAAATTGTTTCCACTTCAGCACAAACATTAAAACATTTATGTAGAACACCATGTAACTTTTAACTAACAAGATTAGTACTGACCAACATTTACATGGTGTGAAAAAATTCATCATTTCACCTAAAAACAACAGAAAATGACCTGGAGAAAATTTTGGACCCCTAACAACAATATATAACTTCTAATCTTCAGGAAATTACCATTTTGATCTGGTGTGTGCCTGTAATCCCAGCATTTAGAAGGCTGAGGCAGCAGGATTGCTATGTGAGGACAGCCTGGGCTACAGAGTGAGTTCATGGCCATGCTGAACTACATAGGAAGACTCCACCTCAAAAAACCAAAGATGGTGTGTGCTGCAAAAGCTTTATCGTGAATATGTTTTCCTATTTTTCTAAAGCACTTCACATGCAAGTGGCATTTAAAACAAGTATTACACTATAACTCTTACTTTGAAGATCCAAAATATAATCATCTCCCATTTCCAGCTCAAGATCTCGTTCCTACAATGGAAAAAAAATTATAAAATAATATTTATTCTATCTTTTAAGCCCCCTGCTTGTTGCAGCAAAACAATTTTTAACACTTTCAGTATCTCTATTTTCAGTTAGCTATTTTTATTTTTGACCATTTGAGGCTGTATATCTCATACATCTCACCCACTGTAATCAACTGAAGACCCTCATGAGACTAGGGACCTCTACTGGGATTTCCTGTCAGATCCTGAAAACCAACAGGCCCAGCACCTGGGATACTCATCTAAACAATGCTCACACCACTTTCTGCTTCCCTCTCCACAGGAAAATCAGACCAGGAGTTACAGAAACATACCCTTTTCTTCTTGGGCTCCACAATTTCCATTCTTTTCTTGCGTGCCACTACTCCTTCTGGGATGAAAGGAGGCCTCTCCTAAGAAGAGATCATTGAAAATATTTACGTGAAATGCCTGCCTAAATGTGAATGAAACTGAAAAAATTTAGGAAAATTAGAAGCAACTTTTTTTTTTTTTTTTGGTGGTACCAGGGATTGAACTCAGAACCACCAGCTCCTGTGTCTGCCTAAGCAGGTGCTTTAATCTGCTGAGCTATGTGGCCAGCCCTAACCACACTAATCTTACTGCCTATGGTATTCAGAAGTGCTACAGCTCTCCAAGTTCCAGATTCAGGAGATCCTGACCTAGTGGAGAAGCTGCAGGTCATAAATTCAACTTAAATCTGAACCAAGTCTAAAGCTCAAGAATTGTTTGGAGGTATAGTGTCTCAAAAACTTCTTGTTCTCTCCCTGCAACTACATGTTAAATATCAGAGCTATATGAGAGGCATATTGAGTAACATCAAAGCCAAGGGCAATGGAGTCGGGACATTGGGTGGGTGCTGCACAGGTGTTTGGGGGAAGGCGAAAAATGTAAAAGAATTAAGGTAATCTCAATAATTAAGCCATGCTGGGCGTAGTGGCACATGCCTGTAATCCCAGCACTCACGCCGCCGGAGACTGAGGCAGGAGGATCAGTGCGAATTCGAGACCAGCCTGGGCTACAAAAGTGAGCTCAAGGCCAGCCTGAACTGTATAGTGAGACCCTGTCTCAAAAAGAAGAAGAAAAAAAAAATCTAGCCACTATAGTTCCACAAATATATTTTTTAAAATAGTGAATCATCTCTTGATTTAAAAAAACAAAAATCGATGAGAAAAGAACAACAAAAAGCCAACATATAAATATTCAAGTGTACTCATCTTTATAAAGAAAACACATCAAAGTAAAAGAAGTCTACAACCAAATTTGTCAGTAATTGAGGGCTGGCCAAATAGTTCAGTAGATTAAAGTGCCTGCAAGCAGGCACAGGGGCCAGGATTTGATCCCCAGGCCTGCATACTGGCCCCAGCCCCAGGCAATTGAGACTGGGGGTGGTGGCATGCGCCTGTGATTCCAGCTCTTGGGAAACTGTAAACAGGTGGATCACTACAAGTCTGATCTAATAGTGAAACCCTGAAGACACTGGAGATCCTTCCCTTAAAAAAAATAAAAGTAATACAGGGAAACATGCATTCAGTGGAGTATAAAACAATTAAGGCATTTCTGAAGGACAGTAATACTTTTAATGCTACACTTTGAAATATATTTATTTGTAAAAAACATGTACAAAGTTGCGCACTATTTATAAAGACAAGAAAATGAAAAATTTAAAAAGCACTTCTATCTGCTTAATTTTTAAAGAAAAATCTGATTTCAAACTATTTCTGGAAGAACACCAAGCTAAAAAGAGGAACTATCACTAGCTGAAAGAAGCAGGTTTACATACTGCTCTGGTTTTTTCCCCACTACTTATCACATGCATACATGAGTGTACTTATTATGTGAGAAACTGAAGCCTATTTTATTTATGAAACCCACTCGTATATGTGGGCCAGCATCATGGCGCAACAGTGTCGCTACCATGTCCTCAAAAGACACCCCTTACCTTCTCATCTCTCTTGTTAGGAATAGCTAAATGCAATCTGTTCAGCACTTCATTCACTTTATTTCCTTTCATTTTGGTTTCTACTCGATGAGCCAAAAGTCTATCACAAGCCTGATAAAGTACAAAAACAAGGTGCACAGTCACAAAACATGCACCAGGCCCAAGCACATGTTCCAAGGAAGAACCCCCCATTCTCTGACGCTGTGGATTTCAAGTCCCCATGCACTCCTGCTTTTACCAAGGCAGACCCCATTCTCTAAGAGGGACTTAATGGACTCTTTTGACCATAGCTGCTAAGGAAATACTATGTCAAAAGACAGCTGCCTCTTTAGGAATTGTAAAGTACATTCGTCCTTCCAGATTCACAGGTTCTGCATGCATGAACGCAACTATCTACAGGTCAAAAATGTTAAAAAAAACTGTACCTATACTAAACATATACACTTTTTGTCATTATTCTTCAACTACAGTATAGCAACTATTTGTGTATCACTTATAATTATGTGTTATAAATGATCTAGAAATTACTTTTTAATAAGGAAAGTAACAAAACAAATTTCAAAATAAGATTGCAGAGTAACAATATTCGGTACACTGCATTATCTTCAAAGTTGCCACGCATAATACATATAAATTATTCAAAAAGGGCCCGGCAGGATGGCTCAGTGGTCTAAAGCGCCTGCTTAGGAAAGCTTAGGCGGCTGCAGGGACTGCAGTTTGATCCCCAGCACCACATGCTGTGCCAGCCCTGCCCTCAGGGCAGGCTGAGCTGGCCATAAAAATAAACAAAAGTTCTCAAACAAGAAAAAAATAAAATTAAATTTAAAAATTCTTTTAAAAAAAGAAAAAGAAAAAAGATGGGGCCCGGTGGGATGGCTCAGTGGTCTAAAGTGCCTGTTTGGGAAAGCTTGGGTGGCTTCAGGGACCACGGTTTGATCCTCGGCACCACATGCTGCGCCAGCCCTGCTCTCAGGGAGGGCTGAGCCGGCCATAAAAATGAGTGAATAAACAAACAGAGGTTCTGAAACAAGAAAAAAAAAAAAAATCTAAAATAAATAAATAAATAATTCAAATAAAGTATGTGAGAGAACGTATATAGGTTACATGAAAATACTATACCACTTTATATAAGAAACATGAACATTTGCAGATTTTAGTAATGACAAGGGGAAGAGAAGAGGTGCAAGCAGAATCAATTCCTTAGCAGCTACTAAGGGACACAAGTGTCACTTCATATGCTGCCATTCACCAGAGCAGGGCAGGGCATAAGCCTTGTGAACATTCTGCATCCATCTCACAATGCACAGCTCCTGTCTGGCTACAATGAGTGCTTTGAAACTCTTAGAAGGAAAACTGTTCTTTTCTCCCCATTACTGACTTCATCTGATTTAGGGAAGCACTAACCTCTGTTTTAACTTGAATAACACCTTCCTCAGTCAAGGTGCTGGTTTCTACAACAGGGAATCCTTCGGCCTGCAAGTCTATAAATATTTTCTAGGAAAACAAAGGAAGAATGAGACACACATTATTGTCAGTTCCCTGTGCAATAAACTGTACTGTTCTGAAAATAGAGACTGCAAATGCTAATTTTTCAATGACTTTCATTTTTAAATTTATTTTTTGCTATAAGGAACTGCATTCAGGACTTTGTGCTTACCAGGAAGGCATTTAAGCTGCTGAGCTATCTCCCCGGGGCCAAAGAATTAGTAAACAAATATTTATAACACTTAAGTGATTTACCTGATCATCCTCTGGGAGTTCAGCTATTCTCTTCACATCACATTTGTTTGCTACAACTATAAGAGGCTAGCAAGGAAAAAAAGACATTTAATACTTTCAACTGTGGAATATGGTAGTCCTCCCCTTATCCATGATATTGGTTTTTACGATTTCATTTACCACAGGTCATCTACAGTCCAAAAATATTAAACAGAAAATTTCAGAAATACTTCATAAACTATGTACTATTCTCAATAGTACAAGGAAATTTCATGGCATCCTGCTCCATTCCACTTAAGGTACGAGTAACCTTTTGTCCAGTGTCCTAACTATGTATGCTACTGGCTAGTCACTCACTCAAACAATTACCTTCACTATCAGATCAATAGTTGCAGAATCACAGTGCCTGTGTTCAAGGAGTAGCTGTGGTTTCAGGCACCCATCAGAAGTCAAATTAATTCTCCCCAAAGAATAAGAATATCACGAGAACTGAACTAATAGGTAGCATACTTACTTTGTTGATAAACAGGGGCCTGATATTCTGGAAGAGCTCTAATTGTTCTTTCAACCCATGTCCACACTGCTCAGACAAATCCATCACGTACAAAACAGCAGCACGAAGGTGAGCCAGGGCTGTGATAGCTTGCATTTCAATCGTGTTTCGATCCTCTAAAGGATGATCCAGAATCCCTGGAGTATCTACAACCTAACAACCACTCTTTATTATTTCAAAGTATACTTATCACAATCTTTTTTTTTTCTTTTAATAAGAAATAACAATGGGACAGTTTCACAAGTTTAGTAGGACAACCCAATAATTAATACAATTCACATTGCCATCTTCATAGTAGTTGTTCCAAGTACAAGATGCAGACATGACAATTCTTCTCATTGAACTAACAGAAAGTAGTTGGGTTCATAGTACAATATTCCATAATAGTAGTGGGTTATCGGCAGAACTGGCAATGTCAAAAGCTGCTGACTTGAGCCTTTTATAGCTTAGCATACTAAACAACCCTTTTATCTAGTAGTTATTCTCAGTCAGACCAGATCTAACAGACCAGTAAATAAAATGTAGATCTCTGAAACTATGTGAAAATAACAAAACAGTAAAATAAAGGTATATGTTCTTAATACATTAAGAAAACAAACAAACAAACAAACAAACAAAAACAACAATGGGAGCAGGGACCCTGCAGAACTCAATGAAGAACGAGCCAGTGAACAAGACAAAATGACTTCACAAATGCAGAAATCCACACTGGCAGCTGGCTACTTTCTCTGAACTACATAAATAAGAACTGCCCAAAGTTCAAAGATAAATTGTGCATCTCCAAGGCTCTGAAGAGTTGTCTTTAAGGTGATAGAGAAATTTTACATTCTTAGTGATACCAGAGAATCTATTCTCCTCACCTCCTCAAGTTCCTCTTAGAGGCTGCTATTCATAGACTCTGAAGTATAAGAACATCACTATAGTTCTTTAGAAATCATTGAATTCCATTAAACCCCATATCAAGATGTCTATTCTGTTTCAAGACTCACCTGCCAACGCAGATACCTATAATCCATATGTCCGACAAACAAAGACTTGGTGGTAAATGCATATGGCTGAACATCCACATCTGCTCTTGTCACCTTGAAACAAAAGAAGCAACACTTGTACCATCACAGTTTGACATCACAGTTCTTCTCTAACAATACAAGTATGGCACTAAGTCTTACTAGCACTAATTTTTTGTTATCAGGAAAAGAATCCACAAGAGACTTCATGTGATTACTTTGTGCAGGAGTTATCAACCTCCCTCATGCCAGAAGGCTCACACTACAAGTATCAGGGAGGTCAAGAAGCAACATCTGAAGGATGGCTGCCACCTTCTCTCAGTCCTATCACCAGTGCCCCTGTCACAGCAATGCCAAACAGCACACTCTGAAGACAGAAATACTCAACATCTACGTTGTCTAGACAGAGCTCACCAGTGACATGCTACCAGTGAATACTGACTATGTGGTTCATGTGACTTAAGAACTAACTGCATTTTTCATTTTGCTTAAATAGCTTAAACTACAATTTAAAAAGTCACATAAGACCGCAGTCACTAACTCCCAGGGCACAGGCCAGTCAAAGCAGGTTTCAGACATGCTGACAGAACTTGAAACTTTAGCTAGAACACTGGAGCTCTGCTTGTCACCATGTCAGAATCATTTTTGGGCAAAGTAAAACCTATAAACCTGTTTCAAAACTGAAGTTTTCCGGACAATAAACTATAAGCTCTAAAAGAATAATTTTTTGACATCTGAGTGTTGCTAGTTACAAAATGATTATTTAAATGTCTTTTTTCATATCCTTCCTGAGCCTACAGTCTTGAAGTAAAATTACTAAGTTACTTAAGTGTTACACTTATTAATAAGATCACTCAAGAAAGACAGCAGGAGCCAAATTCAGTGAAAACTGATCCAGCTATAAGGTGACAGACCACCCAATAAGTAACTGCAGACTGGGAGACTCTAGCTCAGACAGTATCTGTCACAGGAAGTCAGTTACCTAGCAGAGAAAGCCCTCTGCCTTCACCACTGTCAAAATAAACTGGTTCCTCCGCACTGGTGGTACAGTGGTGAGCATAGCTGCCTTCCAAAATAAGCTGACACAACAACCTGGTAAAACTCTCCATTTATCAATAAAAATGTACTTAAATATGTCAAATTCTTTAAAATTATAGGGTGCACCAGAAACCAAAAGTAATGCATTCTATAACAGCAATATAATCTAGGTTCCTAAAAAGAAACCTGGGTGTGCCCCGCTGTCCGGTCCTCCTGAAGACTAGGGTAATGTGCACTAAAGCACTAACTTATCAGTAGAAAAATATTACCAAACCATCCTAAGTCCCACAGTGTGAGAAAACAGTAGTACTTTGACCTAAGAGAGATCATCTGCTTTACAACAAAAACAGACTTACCTTGTTGATGAAACTGGATTTCCCAACATTTGGGTACCCACATAAAAGCAGAGTCCTCGTATTTGGATCAATGGTTGGCAAGCGGGATAAATGCTGACGCACTATGAAAAGTTTAAATTAATTAAAAAGTTATGAAATTCAAAACCTAAGATTTTCTTGAAATAAATGATTCTCATTATTTGGACAACAGTGTAGTCTGAAGCATGCCTGCCACAATCCTCTTGCCGCAGCAGGGGCTATGTGCATCAAGTGGCTTGTCTATAACATCAACACAGCTCCAAGTGGCACCCACATACAGGGCTGTACTGCAGAATCAACAATCTGTAAGAAAGCATTTTTATAGCACCTATGTGCATAAATCTTATTGCAAAGTTATTTATGAGGTTTTTTTTTTTTTTCTATGAAACCCAACTACATGGAACAGAAATGTTCCCATTAAAGGCATTTTTAAAGAATAAAAATGACAGGGGCTGGGGAGGTAGCTCTGTGGCACAAGTGCCTGCCTGGCAAATACAAGGTCATGAGTTCGAACCCTGGTCCCAGACACACAAAAAAGACAATAGTTAAAGCTATGAGTCATTTTATTTTTTACATTTTTCAGCATTTTTCTACAGACATGTTTATGCCTTATCAATATTAAAAACACACATATTCTGAATAATGCCACTGTAGTTTGTAAGCATTACAATCACTAGCTCCCTTCTCCCCAGTAATAATGGCTATGAAGTTCTTACAAGGTAAGCTAGAAAAAATGTGATCCCAGTCTCTAAAACAGAAACACCCTAAGAATGAATAAACAAGCATCAATTATCAATTATCTTAACAGAACACACTAAAAGCCATTTCTGTGTTGGGCATGGCGGGACAAACCTATAATCCCAAGACTTGGGAGACTGAGACAGGCAAAGGACTATGAGTTCAAGGGCCAGCCTGGAAGGACATCTTGAACTACACAGTAATACTCTGTACAAAAAAAAACCAAAAAAACCCCACACCAACATTTCTGATAATGTATACAATTACCTTGTTCCAAATATTCCAAACTCTGCTTCTGCCTCTTGATAATAGTGCACATCCGCCCAAGGGCAGCCCGCTTCAATTGCTTGCAGCGGTAGAGAGAATCACCATATTTCATTAGCCGCACATAATCTTTAGCAACACTTTGAAAAAAACAAATACGTAAGCATTGTTTTCCACCATTGACTTTAAATTAAAAGATACTATAGTAAGAAAATACCCTTACTTGTCCACTAAATTTTTGGCAATATTTATTTGTCCTAGAGCCAACTTGTAATGATCCTTATCATAGAGAATATTCATCAAATCAGCATAAAATGGATGGATATCCTACATAAAAAAAATAAAAAGTGCACAGCAGTCATTCTGGTCCAACAGTTACTTATCTTTGCATATAAATAACACACAGAGAAATTAGTTCCTTTTCTTCTCCCCAATTCCCTCTTCTGGCCATTGACTCTCCTGAGTGACTCTAAGGAAACACTAACAGGCAGGAGACAGCAAAGGTGCCTTCTATATACCCTAATTCCCATTCTATTAGGGAGACAGACCTATCTATCGACCTAGCCAAGGCCAGCCCTCCCCATATGTACTAGATCCACACTCATACTACTCAAGAATACCATTCCAGAAATTCTTTTCTCCACAGAACCATTTTTATCAAACATAACTTTTCAGAGCTTTTTTAAAATTTAAAATTGGTTTGACACTACAATTCTTCCACCTCCTATCCCATTTCTTTGCCCCCTTGCAATCCTGCTTTCTTCTATACCTCTTAACGCACTGGGTAGTTGGCTACTCATCCTAGTTGAAGCATTTTCACCTTCCTCGGCAACAGCCACCTGTCCAGACTCTGCGCTAACTCACTGCCACAATGCAACTCTACACGGTCAAACACTCTTCTTCCTAGGCTCACTGTGAAATCACATGATCTTAAACAGCATCTACACTTTACAAACTGCTCCTGCCACTCTCATGAGCTTTGGCATTCCTACTCAGGGCCTGAGACCCATCTCATGGTAGTACGTACAGAGTGGACTCTTGGCTTCCCTGCCACGCCCACTCCTCTGAGCCTCTCCTAGCCTGGTAAACGGTAGCTCTGCTATCTGAGGACCTCCAAGTCTGCCTGTTCTTTTCCTCAACTCTGTACCTTGTCTGTAAGCTCTTCTTTCTAATGATGATGAAGCCAATGATTTCAAAATATCTCTACCACTATCAGAGTTGTCTAAATCACCATGACTTTTCTCAATCACTGACTGATGTCCTGATGGTTTTTTACCCTCTCATACCCACAGGTCAGGAATGTCCTAAAAGGCAAGTCAAAACCTTTCAAAGGTTCTAGCTAAGTTTTCACTTTATACTGCCTCTGTATTGTTAAGAAATAATCCATTACTACCTTTTTAAATAAAAAAAAGAATTGCTATATAAACCAACCTTTTTTTCCCCCTACCTTGTCTAACTTGAAGGACCATTTGGGGCAACAGCCAATTTTGGCTTTAGGACTGTATCAACCGCCACTTTCCTCACAACTTCAACCTCCCAATAGCTTATGAGTGTGTAGGATCATACTGTTGGGAGGTTGAAGTTGTAAGGAGTGTAGAGGTTGGTACAGTCTCTGTCAAGTGATTTCTGCTCTTGTATTTCTACAGCTAAACAAAAAAGCAAAGAGCAATGTATTGCAGAGTAAGGTATTCAGCCTTTTTGATTAACATAGGTACCATACCTCTCAATGGCATCTTGTACAATGAACCTGTCAGTACTGAAATTAGCTAATAGTTAGCTAATAATTAGCTAATAAATTAGCTAATAAAGCTAATAGATTAGCTAATTAGCTAATAAAGCAGCAAGATTACAAATAGTAGTGGCTCTTAGGCCACTGATCCAATTGTGCCCAGAGGAAAATATACCTCAGAAAAAGGGAAGAGACAAAGTCTACAGGTACTGATGAAGCATGAAAGACTCCTGGGCTTCAGAGTTCATAATCTGCAGTTTTCATCTAGTTTGGGTTGGGCCCGACAAGCCTAGAACTCACAAAGGAAGCCTAGAAAGGTAGTTCTGAACCTTGTTAGATGGGGTGTGGTTGGGGCGAATGCAAAGTAGTAAGGATTCAAAAAAAAAAAAAAAAAAAAAAAAAATTCAGATTCTGTTGATACTTCCTAAGTAAACTCTGATAAAAATGTTCTTTCTATCAACTGAATATGGCAAACTGTCTAAAAACTTATATTACAAAGCTCACATTTACATGCATGCCACCCAGAGACACTCACATCCAATTTGGGAAAATCTGTTAGTATCTGCGAGAGTCTGTCATGGTAATTCTGCTGAGTAAACTTGACTTTTCTCATGTAAAAATGTCTAATGCGATGAATTTGGTAGTGTTTATGAATAACTGTTGGAGTCTTTCGTTGAGTCTTTGACAATGTCAGGTCAATAAAGTCCTGCAATAAAAGAAACAAAACAAAACTCAAACTATTTTTCACTGTTTGTTTGAAAGCTTCTTAAAAACAACATCTATCAGTACTACATATTTTAAACTATAATTTTCTAACCAAACCTTTTATATACAACTTTTTTCATCTTTATGGGCTTTAAGAAACACTAAATGGCAGCTGAAATAAATTTTACTCCATGCTTTCTTGATGTTTAAGTTTTGAATACCTATGAGTATTTGAAACTTTAGATGATTCAAGCATACATTGGAAAAAAATAGTGAAAATAAACAATCCTTCAAATTCAACATGCACAGCTTTAACTTTAAGCATACACAAAATAATGGGAAAAATTGACTCTGTAATTTCCTATGCATATGTAAGGTGACTATTTGGAGATATAAGATAACTGCATAAATTCTCAGTGCAAATAGCCCCATCCTCTTTTAGTAAAGATTCTATCCCCAGCCTTCAATTCTATGTACCTAGCCATGTAATATTACTCAATTCTCCCTTGAACACAGATCAATTCAACAATATCAACCATTTCTTACAAAGGATGCTAAGAATCTGCAGGCGTTGAAGACAAAAAATAATGACTTGGTCCATTTCTGCAAAGAACTCAGAATCCAACAAGAGAAAATGTAATATGACTGCAATACAGTTTGTCAAATATTAGGAGGGGCAAAAAGTGTTAGGAAGGTTTGGCTACACAAGATCTCCTCTACTCCTCCAAACAGTGTTTTTGTTTGCATGGTTAATGGGTTCAGGCAAAAATTACCTACTTCTTAAAGTTTCCCCTGACTCACTCACAAACCACCTAGTCTTCCTGGGTACTTGCCCACGTAAACTACATCAAAATCTAAGGATGATACAGTTCCTTACATAAATCAGCACAGATATGTGCTTATACATATCCTTTTACACTTTAAGTCACCTGTAAACTTCTTACAGACACTCCATGCAATGTAAATACTATATAAAGTACTTATATATTACACTCCATGTTTAGAGATTAGAAAGAATAAAAAGTCTACAGGTTCAATACACAAAGTTTTTAGAAGGTATTTTTGATCTGCAGTATTTTTGGTTGTTAAATCCACGGTTCTGAAATCCACAGGTAACAGAGGGTGAGCTGTATATACACTTCTGTAGTAACGATTCTCATTTATATTTTTAGTGTGGTTATAAGTGCTTCTGCCAATTCCTCTAGGAAATGACTTCAAAAACGTAGAGTACTTTATCTTAGGCAGTACTCTAAGCTCAAAAGTACCCCAGGTCGAAAGCTGCCACCTTGCCTTGTTAGACACATGGACAAGCAGAAGAGAACAGGGTTCACCAAGGAGACCTAGATACTGGCCCTGCCTCTCAGCAGGAGGCGAAAGCCTACTTCAAACCATTGACACGCTCCTCTATCAGTAATCTTAGGGTCTTAAGTCAATCAAATATTTGGTGCCAAACCTCAGGAGACCTGTGCGAGACAACTTATGCCTAAGGGTATCTTTGTCATTGCTGTCCTTTCCCATCACACGGAACATCCTCTCTGATCCACACTGACTTTCTGGGTCTTGAGGTCTCTGTTATCCTTTTTTTTTTTTTTTATCAAAGGACAGCAACCCCTTCCTGGACTCCAAGGACTTCCCCGACAAGCACATTTGCCTGAGGTGTTGGCACCTATTAACTGCAACACAAACGGACAGACGCACACACCCCAAAAGTTCTCCATGTGAAAAAGTTGACCCATTAACCATCTCTACGTTCAACATTTTTTGAAGTCTCTTGCTACAGTGAATTACAATATATAAATTTGGCCTGGCCATGTTTACTCTTGGTATGTCCGAAGACAGCTTAATTTCCCTAAATCCAAAAAAAAAGAAGAACGTCTTAACAATGAAATGTTAAATCGCGGCAGCGACGAGTCACAGAGAAAAGTGGGGACGACGCTGAACTCAGAATCGCAAGGCTGGGGGCTAGGCTCATCCCTGACCACAGTCGGCTTCCTCCCCAGCACCTCCCGATCGCCACTGCTTACCTATCCCCCTCGCCCCCTCGGCGGCCCCTAAGAAATCCTTTACTCCTCTCTGGAGGAATGGGGTAAAGGCTTGCTTTCAAATGGTGGAGCTGAGCTGAGCAGATAGATTAGCAGCTGAGTTTGATCCCAGATCTCTCACCCCCACCAAAAAAAAAAAACCAAAAATTAAATGGTGGGACTGATCTCTGGGGGTCTGTAATCACTACAGGACGCAGAAGAGGAACTGAGGCCCGGTATCGGGAAACTAGTGTCTCCCTCTCTCAACCCCAGGATACAAGCCTGTGCTCTCCCAGGGAACAGGGCAAGAAGTGACAAGGGCGAGAGGTGCTGGAGTCTATCTGAAGCCCCCTACCTTGGCGGACGGCACCACCGTGATCTTCTTAAAGTTGTAGTGCGCCATTTCGGCGATGGGCACCACGAGGAGACTCAAAACTGTGAATCTCACTTCCTTCGGCACAGGCAGGCGGGACTTCCGCCATCGGCGCCGCGCCGCGAGCGTCACTTCCGGTAATCGTCATATCCACGATGCTGACGATGATTGCTTTCGAGCCCAGCGCCGCCTCTTGGTGTGGATGTCTGTTCTAGGAATGATGGGGCTCCGCTAGAACTAGGGGCATTGGCAGGGAGGACCTCCGGGTTTGAGGGCTTGGAGAGATTTAGCCCTTGCCAGGTAAAGGACGGGGTTTGGACATCTATCCTGTGTCTGGAAGTGGGGTCCCCAAGGCTCTGGCGGTCCGAGTAGCATCACGGTCAGGGCGAGTCGCTGGGCCATGGTGTCTCGCTCGTAGCGCATGCTGCGATCTAGGTGTGTAGAAAGCATTGTGGCGCTAAGTAATGTTGATCAGAGTTCATCTGCCGGGGATAGAGACTGCATGCGCTCCAGGCTTCCGGGCCTCCTCTTCGAACCCTTCCAACCTGCTGCCATCTGCCAGATACACAGTACTGCACCACGGTGCAGACCCTGCCAAAGACGCCGCCCTGCACAGCTGATCGAAACAAGGCCGGGCCGAGACCTCCGCGCAAAGTACCAGACCACGAGGGAACCTGAGTAGTAAAGCGCCTGCCCTTTGTTCTACCTAGCCTTCCCCCTGCTGATTTAATTTAACCTTATTTTCTCCCAACTTTTGCCATTACTTTCATCACAATATACTGAGACAGCTGTATCAGTGCTCCCTCTGACATATTCTTTAATTTTTATGACTTTTTCCCAGCACCTCTTTCAGTGGAGTTAATAGACATACCAAAGTTGGGAGTTAAAAAGGTGAGTCTAGGGGCCTGGGAGATAGCTCAGGGGCACAGCATCAGGCTGGCAACCACAAGGTCATGAGTTCAACTTCCTGTACCCCCCCCAAATAAACCTCTCACTAAAAATTAGAGGCTTCAGGGCTGTACAGTTAAGATAATACACCAGGAGATGGGAGGATGGGAAGTCAGTTCAGCCTTCAAAGACTGTAATCAGCTGAGACAGCAAGAAGATAGAGCAAAAACAAAACCCCCACCGAAGTAACTAAAGTCAAGCCGACTGAGGAAAGGACCCGATCTACCCTACTCTAAAACCCATTAGGGACTTTCCCAAAAGATAAGGGGTAAATTCCAGGTGGCAGGAACATTAACAAAATAGCCTATAGTTGCCTTTACTTTATTACCACAGTAAAAGTCACACCAACGTGGAGAGCTATGATGGTAATGAGGCAGAAAGCCCATGCAAAGTCACAATGAAGTTGATCACTAAAACTCTCACTTCTACAGGTGAAGATATCAAGAAATGATGTCTTTGCCTACCCTGTAGATGTCATAAGAGCTGTACCCCTTGTTGTTTGGTTCAGCATAGGGTTTCTAGCCCCCATCACTTTGTGATCAACTATAAGAATAGAAAGCCTTCCAGTGCTGGGGTGCTGCTTATTTTGTTAGCATAGGAATTCATAGAGTCAGTAATGCCTTTTTCATCTCCTTCAGTCCCTCTTTATTCCTATGACATCTATTCTGGTTCTTAAGGTCTAGAATTTAATCTTACTTAGAATCTTTTTGTAGTTTGTCCCTTTCATTAATTTGAAGGTTTTTTCCTTCAGGGAAAGAAACCATATGGCCTCCTGGTACATGACTCTTCTAGCTTGATTTCTTCTCTCACTTCTGGCCTAACACTTTGAGTCCTAAAGTATGATTTCAGATATGTCAAAGTCCACATATCTGAAAATAAAAACATTGTTATCTTGTTTTTTATGAGTAAACCAAGTTCCATTGTGTTATTGAAAGACATACCCAGACTCCCACTGAAACTCCAGAAGAGGACAGCACAGAGCCAAAAGCAGGGTTGACCATCTTCAGGCTCTGCAGGGCTATCCAGTTACCAGGACTTTGCATGCATTGTGACAGAGAAAGGCAAACTTTAGCTATAGCTAAGCAAACCTTAGCTCTCCCTGGTCCTCCACAAAGCTTGCTCCAACAAACGGCTTTAGGATAAAAGGCCTTGTTTTCCAGACTTCCTTATTTTATGGAGTTGAGTACTTTTACTTTCTTATTGCTCTAATTCTGGCAGATGAAAAGTACATCTTGCAGTGGACTGTATGGCAGGGAAATGTAACAACTTGTCTAAAAGGAGCCTTTGTGTGGGTAGCTGTAGCCATTAGCCATAAGTAGCTTTCTGTTCTTTGAAGGTATTACCAGTTTTGTAGGGTGTCTGCAGGTCATTTCCTGGGTCTCCTTAGGAGCTGCTGTGGCCAACTTATTTAGCATGTTCCACATGATGCTTTGTAATATCTAGATATTCCCCTTTGTCTATCATTTCTAAAAGGCCTCCTCTTCAAAGGCAGAGACTGTTTCTTACTATTTCCTCTAGCAAGCCACATTGTACTGAGCATTCACAATAACTGCATAACTCCATTCATCAAAAGTTTGATTGCTGGGGCCAGGGAGATAGCTCTGCTATCTAAGCACCTGCCTGGCAAGCACAGGTGGGTTTGATCTCTGGTACTATGAGCTGGCCACTGAAAGCAAGCGTGGTGGTGCATGCCTCTAATCCTAGCCCTGGGGAGGCTGAGACAGAAGGATCACTAGGAGTCCCAGCTGTGTAGTAAGGCCCTGTACCAAAAAAAAAAAAAAAAAAAAAAAATTGAATTGAATTGTCGAAATTTCTGATACAACTGGGGCTGGAACAATTGGAATCTCTTGCTTTGGTACTGCTGAGGTCATCCTACTGAGTTTTAAATGCTGTTGAACCCCTGTGCACAGCTCTGAAATAAATAAGTCCAAACTATGGATAAAAAACACATTAGTCCTCCAAGCTTATTGCATCTGAATCTGTTCCATGGCCTGGAGCATTGAGACTACCGCCCCGAAAGTGTCAAGTGATGCTGAGGTCCGAAGGCTCTGAAGCTGCATATCTTGCATCCTGAAATGAGCCTGAATCAGTACTCATAAGCAGTCCTGCACATTCCGTATTGAAAACTAGCAGATGAGTGTTTGAAGTAGTGTAATGCCTCATTAGCCTGGAGATGTTTCTGTGTATATATACAGCTTTTTCCTCCCTTCCCTTCCCTCCCTCCCTCTTTCCTTCCTTTTTGCCTTCCTTCCTTCCTTCCTTCCCTTTTTCCTTCCTACCAGGAATTGAACTCAGGACCCTGCACTTGCCAGGCAAGCACTTATTCAACTGAGCTATCTCCTCGGCCCTCTTTCTTTTTTTGAGACAGTCTCACTAAGTTAGTTACCTGACCTGGACTGAAACCTGATTTTCCTGCCTCATTTTTTTTTCTCATTTGTGTGTTTGGATACAGGACCTCATTGCCCAGATCAGACTCATGGTGATCCTCCTGTTTTCAGCCTCAGTGATGGAACTACAGTTTGTGTCGCCATGCCCCCACTCTGTTGCCAGCTCATTGCACCCTTGGAGCAAGGTTGGTGCAGCATGTGGGACTGAGCATCAAACTGTGGTCCCTGTGCTTACCAAAGCAGGCACTTTGTTCACTGAGCCATCTTGCTGGCCCTCTGCCTCATCTTCTAAGAGTCCTGGGAGTACAAGCATGTATCTTCCATGCCAGCATGCTTCTCACTTTTGACCCATAGCCTGCTTGCATAAAATGATTTCTCAACTTCTGAATGAGAGGCACGAGCTAAATCCACCCAGTGCCTGCATGTGCATGTCTTTCATTGTTAAAGTCATTGATCATGTAGAGAATTCATTGAAGAATAAAGAGGTTATAAGTTTACTCATAATTTCCCTTCAACATAATGTCAGAAACTGAAGCAAAGGGAAAATCACCTCTAATGGCATTCTTAGCAAATGGATTTTGTATATGTAAACAGTAAGTTTATACAGTATTTGTCAATGCAGTTCTCTGCATCTAGTTGGACCTTAAGTGTAGCTATAGAACAGATGTTATCTTAATGTCACAGAGGTATGTACAAACCCAACAAGGAAGTCATAATACACTGTGAAAGACAACGATGACATTAGAGCCATCCTCAAAAGTAGCTACCCAAGAGTCTCAGAATCATATGATTTGAAGTGTGGTGTCCATTTTTTGAGGTCTAGTCCTAGCCCACATGGACTTTCAACTTCACTAAGCCTCTGATTTTCAGCTATAGATTGGAGAATAATGTCTATAAAATAGGGTTAGTGTGAAGCTAAAGTAATCAAAATACTTGCCACAAGTTATACATAATGTGCAAAAAGATTCCCTATTAATGTGTGTTTATTATCTATGCACTTATTAATCTTTAGTCACAATAGTCACAGTAATCTGTTTTTATTCTGTTCATTAAATTCTCATTGAACCTTAATGCAATACAATAAATCTCTAGTACATACCAGTTAAATGTTTTGTTTATCACAATAATTCGTTAAAGTAGGCATAAATGTCTCTTTTTTAAAATGTATTTAATGCAGAGTCTACCGGGTTTCACTACACAGATCAGACTCTTAGCGATCCTCCTGTTATCAGCCTCCCAAGTGCTAGGATGACAGGTACTTGCCACCACTCTCAGTCTCAGTCCCCATCTCAGCATGCCCTGGGGGCAGGGTGAGCACAACATGCTGGGGAACAAACCCTGGTCCCTGCACCTGCCTAAGAAGGTGCTTTAGTCCTCTGAGCTATCTGGCCAGCCTTGAATGTCTCTTAAGAATGAGAGAGAGAAGGACTGAAGGTTGAACCGAAGGCCCTATGTATACTGGACAAATGCTCTACCAGTGAGCTACAGCATCATCCCTGGTTGTCTCTATTTTACAAATGAGAATGCTGATTTCTAAGTGACTGGCTTACAAAGTGTCACACAGCTAGCTGGAGAATGAAATCCAGAACATTTGAACTCCAGAGGTACTCTTTTTGTTGTTATCTTTCGGAAGTGACTCTGTCCTTGATATCTTTTGAGTCATTACCTTTTTTAATATTTAAAAGTGCTGTATGATGAATTATATTTGTGGTCATATGTGTGTCTGACACTACTGCATAGCTGTTTTGCCCCGCATCTGTGTGTGTTCATTTGAGCGTTTCTGTCATTCCTGAGACACCATGTTGTGCAGGTGGGATATGCAGCTGTACTAAAGAACATCTGCCCTTGTTCACACCAACAGCTGGTGGTAAAGGATGTTTCTATGTGTTAATTATACCACCAATATATGAATGATTATATTTTATGAATATACTGTTGAAAACAGTCCATTTTGCAACTTGCAAAGCTCATTTATGTTTTAAAAATCTGCAGAACATTTCTGATGGTAAAAACTTTGCAATCTGTGTGCTTATGTCTGAATGATGAATTTCCAAGTCGCTCTAAATATCTACAGACAAGAGTTCCTAAGATTAGCATCCTGAGCCATACCCGAGAAAAGATTCAAGATAAGCAAAGATGAATTTCATGTTGTAACAGACATCCGACTCCTTAGGATTTATGAAAGCTGGTTAAGGAGCTAATTTTACTATCTCTCTGGATAAAAGCAACAAAAATATTGATTTTGATGATATGATTTTATTTTCACAACTTTAAAAATTGATTATAAAGTTCTACATGAGGAAAGTGCAGTGTTTTAGCAGTTTAGTTTCCAAAGAAGAGGTTTAAAGTTTTAGCCCCGGCCCTATTACTAACATTTAGAATACTAGCAAACCAAGAACCTTCACTAAAATTTCTTTTAGATTGAAAACATAATATTCACTTACCAAAATGTAACTGTCTGGGGCCAGCCAGCTAGCTCAGTGGACTAAAGCACCTGCTTAGGCAAAGCACAGGGACCAGGGTTGGATCCCAGGCACCATGTGCTATGCCAACCCTGTGCCAGGGGCACACAGAGACTGTGATTGAGGCTGAGCATGGTGGTGCATGCCTGTAATCCCAGTTCTTGGGAGGCTGAAAACAGGAGGATCACTATCTGATCTGTGTAGGGAGACCCTGTATTTTTTTTTTTTTTTTGAGACAGGGTCTTGTTATGCATTTCAGGCTGGCCTTGAGCTCACTTTTGTAGCCCAGGCTGGTCTCGAACTCACACCAATCCTCCTGCCTCAGCCTCCCGAGTGCTGGGATTACAGGCGTGCCACCATGCCCGGCTACAAGACCCTGTATTAAATACATTTTTTTTAAAAAAAAAAGTGTCTGGATGGCTTAAATTGTGCTGTGATAACAAATGTCAAAAATAGCATCGTGTTTTTTCATAAGATCATGCCCACAACTGTGCACTAAATTGTGACCTCCCCAAATACATATGTTGAAACTGTGACTCTTAATGGAATGGTATTTGGAGATGGGACTTTGCAGGTGGGTGGTGGGGAGTCACGTTTACTTTCTGCATCACTGCAGCACAATACCTGCTACTCACAAATTAAAGAGAGGTTTGTTTTGGCCCACAGCTTCAGCCCGTGGTTGTCTGCCTCCATGTCAGGAAGTCCATGGTGGAGGGGTACAAAGGAGGAAATTAGCTCACATCAGGATCGCTAAGAAGCAAAAAGGAAAAGGAAAGACTGAGGAGAGAGACTCACGTTGGTCATGCTTCCAGTGACTCACCTTTTCTGACCAAACTTTTTAACAGAAAGTTAGTTATTGTGCCCTATGACCCAGTTGCCTTCTAAAAACCCTGCCTATGATCACATGAGGTCTGTGGGAGGCATTCTTTTTTTTTTTTTTTTTTTTTTTGAGGCGGGTGGTGGTACTAAGGATTGAACTCAGGACCTTGTGCTTACCAGGCAAGCACTTATTCTCCTGAGCTATCTCCCTGACCCTATGGGAAACATTCTTGATCTAAACTATATCAAGAAGTAATGAGGCTTAACAGTTATGAAGGTGATCATGAGATTCGTCTTTTAGGGCCAGCCAAATAGCTCAGTGGATTAAAGTACCTGCAGGCAGGCTCAAAGGCTGGGTTTGATCCCCAAGCTTACTATGCTGCCCTCCACCCAGATGAGTCAATTGAGACTGGGCATGGTGGTGCCTGTATGCCAGCTCTTGAAAGGCTGTAAACAGGTGATCACTATGAGTCCAATCTAGTAGTAACACCCTGTAGATCTTTCCCTAAAATAATACAAAAAAAAAAAAAAAAAAAAGATGAGTGCCTGTATGAGATACAGAGAACATGTTCACTTCATCACCTCATCCCTTTTCGTGTCAAATGTAGGTCTTGTATGCACACAGGCCAGGTTGACAGCCCTTACCAGAACCTACCGCTGACCTTAAACTTCCATTTTCAAAACTAAGAAAAGCAACATTCTGTTCAGTAGCCTATGACATTTTGTTATAGCAGCTCAAGCTGATTAAGATACCATTGTTTTCCAGGGCTCTGTCCATGCTGGACACTGGAGCAGCCAGACTACTGAAGCCAATGCTGACAATATCCACACCAAGAAAAGAGGAAAAGTTTGACAATTAAATGTTTAAGCCTCAATTCATTGTATGCAATTAGTCACTAAAACAAAATGTACAAGGAAAGGAATAACAGTTATTTTCAAACAGTGTTAATGCTTACCACATTCATATCTACAGCAGATACTCTATCACTTATGTTTTAATAATTCATGATCATGTATTATACAATATCCAAATACTTCCGTTAACTAGAAATTCGAACTATAGCTATCTTAAGGAGCAGGAAATAACCTATCTTCTATTCCACCATCTCAGTCTCACTACCATACTATCTAATATGGCAATCATAAATAATACATTTTTAATAGATCATTTCTTGGAAATCTTGAGAAATGTATCACTATGCCTGACAATTGATAAAGAAGAAATTCCAACCTCTTACTAAACAAACATAAAGAGGATATTAATGAATACATTCTACCTGGTATTTTAGGATATCTTTTTTCTGTTCTTATGGTTTGTCTTCATAATTCATTTTCCATTGGGATTTATTCAGATCATTTTTTACTTATTTTATTAAGTTATTTTAATGTTCAAAAATTCTGTGGCAGAGTTCCATAGCAATATTCAATAAACATAAAACATTCAAATTGAAAAAATATTAGAACAAGCATGTGACAGATGGTGAAAATTGAACGATATACAAAATTTTAGTAACTATTATATCTAGAAAGTAGAAAAATATATAAAAGTTCATGATTTGATTTCTTTAGGCAAAGATATAGCTTCTTTCAAATGGTTATTTCCATTTTTTTCAGCTCCCACAGTTTTCTTTCTTTCACTTTTTATTTGATTAACCCACTTTGTGTGTGTGTATGTGTGTGGGACTGAGGTTCAAACTCACAACCTTGCACTTGCCAGGCAGGCACTTGTGCCACAGGTGACCCACTTTGAATGAATGTTCTATAGTCTAAATTGTTTTTCAAATAAAGCATAAAAAACTATAGGTTCAGAATATAACAGACTTAGTGTAGATTTGACTAGTACTTATGCCAAAAGCAGATTTAACCTATTGGTACAAGATTCGGGCAATTTCATCTCATTCTTGTGCCATATAGCAAAACAAAATTTAAAATAAAAATGTTGCATTTCTTTTACATAGTTAGATATGATCATACATCAGTCTCATATTGAGAACAATGGAAGGTGTCCAAAATATGATAAACATCCTTTAAAATTATTTAATGATACTTAGAAGTTTTTGGTGGACCCACAAAAGAAAGACAGGAAGTCAGGGAGAAAGCAACAACGTGATTGGAGTGGTACCTATGGAAGCCATTGAGCAATAATTAATACAGACTAACAAGATGGTGAAGAAGATAGACAAGGATTGTCCCCTAAGCCCTGCAGAGAGCATACATTTTTTCTTTTTTAAAATTACTTATTAATAAGAAATAACAGGGGGCCCGGCGGGATGGCTTAGTGGTCTACAACGCCTGCTTGGGGAAGCTTGGGCAGCTTCAGGGACGGCGGTTCAATCCCCGGCACCACATGCTGCGCCAGCCCTGCCCTCGGGACAAGCTGAGCTGGCCATAAAAATGAGTGAATAAACAAACAAAGGTTCTGAAACAAGAAAAAATAAATAAATAAAATTTAAAATTAAAAAAAATAACAATGTGACAGTTGCAAAACACGTTAGTAGTACATTCCGAATAATTGATACAATGCATATTGTTGTCCTCATAATAGTTATTCAGAGCATAGGATACAGACATGATTTTTGCTAATCATTATTGGTACAAAAATTTCTCATTGAACTAAGCGAAAGTAGTTGTATACATAGTCCAATATTCCATAATCGCAGTGGGTTATTGGCAGAACTGGCAATTTCAGAAGCTGTCGATTTAAGCCTTTTACAGCTTAACATACTAATCTAGCTTTATGTTTTATGCCTCGTGATTAAACTTTTCTGCTGGGTGGTTAAGGGCAAGTTAAAGCAAGAACTGTATAACAGAACATACAACTTTTGTATCTCCCAAAGTCAGTCAAATCCTCTTAGGATTTACCTTGAAGCCATGTACAGTGCTTTGTAGAACTGTTGTCAGTGTCAGCCATCTGGATGAGTCATAGCCATTGTTGACCAGTTTGCAGAGAGCATACTTTCGATTTTAGATGGCCAGTCTTCAAAATGATGGAAAATCACATTCTGCATCCTAAACTGTCCAGCTTGGGGTAATTTGTTATAAAAATCCCAGGCAATAAATAGAGAAATGCTACAAAGTATTAGGAATCATTTTCATTTTGTACTCAGAGACTTTGTACTGTTTATCATAATAGTACTCAAATACCATCTGTCATTTAATGAGCAGATAAATTACAGAGGTCAAAAATAAATGAGCTATTCATTAAAAATTATGCTAAGAAATTAGTTTTCTTGAAAAATGATGCCAAAAACAGAAGTGTTGGCTATGCAGATGAAGAAAACACTAGCGTCTTTAAATATAGTAAAAATGCATTAATGTAACTCTCTGGGGATGGATGTGGAATGCATTTAGATGTTACTTTAGTCAATTGTCATACATTGGTGAGTGCTGTGGGTACAAAATCTATTATATGTCAGAGGATGAGAGGAATATAAAATAGTATATAATACCTTACCTATGTTCAGCAAATTTTCATTTTAATTGGAGAGGCAAGAATTGAACATACAACAATCTACACTGGGCTTGGTGGCTCACACAAGTAATCCCAGCGCTCAGGAGGTGGGAAGTGGGAAGATTGTTGCAAGTTTAGGCTGCAAAGTGAACTCAAGGCTAGCTTGAGCTGCAATGTGAGATCCTGTTCTAGTCAGGGTTTTACTAGAGGAACAGATATAACACAAGATGTGCCAGTCCCAGAGTCAGATGGGGAAGTGTGTTGAGAGTTTCTGCACTCTGCCAACTGAAGGATTCAGTCCCAAGGCTTTTATACTCACTGCAATGTTCCATCCTTACTGATCTCCACTGTTCTTTATTGGTTTCTATGGGCTCTTAACAGTCTCTAGTGGTCAGCCATTGTGTCTGCAACAGAAGGCAGAAGAATCTGCTATGGAAAGCTGAAGGATCCAATCTAGAGGCTGAGGAGTCTGTGCTGGCTTACAGTATGAAATAGAAAGGCAATGCAGCCAAATTGATAAAATGTGTCGACCACCAGGTATCCAGCCAAGCTGACACAATGTATCAACCACTACAGATCCTATCTAAAAAAGAAAATGACAAAATCTGAGCCAATGTCAACAGTCAAAGCTCCCCTCATTGCCTACTGTTGGCTACCCTGCCCTTCTCCAGAGCCTATTCTTTCTCCCTACTGAGGTCTACTATCTTATCCCAGACTAGTTACTTCATGCCCACACTTCACATGTACCAGCATATCTGCCCACACCTTTCCTGTCTTCAATCCTAAATAAATCAGTGACACTCTTTCGTGCTGTCAGTGCTCTACCTATGCCCAGGTACTACCACACAGGTGCTCTTAGCACTGCAATCCAACTGCATTGTGAATGGAATGTTTGTGTGAGATGCCCTAAGTAATTAAAACATCTTTATTTATTTATTTGGTACAGAGTCTCACTACACAGCTCAGATATGTAGTGATCCTCCTGTCTCAGCCTCCCCAGTACTGAGGTTGGAATTACAGGCATGTGCCACCACACCCGGTTTTAGTAGCTGGCACAGCGTGGGGCCTGCTTGGCATGCAGTACCAGAGATTAAACCCAGGTCCTTACACTTTCCAGGCAGGCACTTATGTCACCAAGATATGTCCCCAGCCAGGAAAACATTTTGAAATCCAATAAGTCCAATTGAAAATTAACCTTTAAAGCTGTTTTAAACACAACTCCATGAAAACTGCCTGTATATTTTTTTAAAAAGTCAAATGTGAAATATAAACTAGTGGTTCTCAAGCTCCATGGCATAAAATGTCATTGTCATTATGAGATTTGTTGATAATTTATAAAACTCTCAAGTTTGCCTGTGATTTTGTTTTATTTATTAAATGAAGTGACACAAACCAAAGACTCTCCCTGTAATGTCAATCACTGAGATTTCTGCTAGGATGAAAGATCATGCTCCAAGAATTACTGTGACCCCCATCAAATGAGCCCGTGCTGTAAAAATGTCATTTTGTCTGACACACAGAAATGTGAGGTGCCCTAAACATGTCATGGACATAACAGTAAGGCAAAGTTGTGAAAGGCTGCTATAGGCAGTCTGTTCTGAGATAGAAAGCATGGACGGGAACTACTGGAATCAGGAAGGCTTGACAGGAAAGGCAGGGTTCAGTCTGCGCCGTGAAATGTAGTTAGAATTCTCCTAGGTGGGGAAAGGGCGCATCTGGGGAGGAAGGAGCACTTGTTCAGTAAGAGTGACAGCAAGTCATTGGATAAGGAGCATTAAGGAAACTGGGGCCAGGGGAGGAACACCTTCACTTGGTGTGTGTGTGTGTGTGTGTATGTGTGTGTGTGTGTGTGTGTGTGTGCGTGTATTATTTTCTCCATTTTGTGCTTAATAAGTAAGGCATAGGATGGCGATGAGGCAGATGAAACAAACATCTCTGAAATGGTGTTTTGGCAGTATATACAAAATGCACAAAGACTGGTTTGTGCTTATATTGGCTAATCAATTTTTCATGCCTCCATCTTGTAATCTGAGCGACTACTGTAAAGACAAAAATGTGTAATGCATTGCCCATTGTTAATTTCTTTTTTTTCCCAATTCTTCTATTGTTTAAATTTAACAATGGTTATATTACATATTTTCATCATCAGATCAGTTTAGATTAATACATATAGGTATATAAGATTGATCAAACAATTAAACATTAACCTTTCTAAATCCACATTACTTTTCTTTTTCTTTTCCCCCTTCTTTTCTTTGAAAGTTGACATATTGCATATTGTCCTCACAATCATTCTATAGA